>CAWUFW010009668.1:600000-764129 GCA_963921515.1 Calotriton arnoldi
CATCAATGGAGCCAATTACATGTGGCGTCCTCCCCAGGGCATAGAAGTCACTCTTGACGTCAGTGAGTCGTTGACGTGTTGGGAAATAGATGTACTGGTTAAGGTATCTCAACATTGCCCCCAAAACATCGCGTAGCACACGGCTGAACATAGTCTGTGACATCCCACCGGCAGTCGCCACAGTGTGTTGAAAGGTACCGGTGGCAAAGAAGTGTAGGGCTGCCATCACCTTCACCTTGGGGGTCAGCGCTGTAGGATACGGACGGCCAGGCTGCAAATGTGGGTCCAACCGCACTGCCAAATCCTCAATCAGCTGCCTGGTGAAGCGGTACCGTCGGATGCTGTCACGTTCCACCATCGTTGCCAGGTCTGGGAATGGTCGATGGACAGCAGGAGCCCTGCAGTGCATAGGTGAAGAAAACAAGATTGTCAGTCACCCCACCTATGTGCCGTTCACCATACTCAATTTCACATGATACATCATTAACAAACACAAGTACTTGATGTGTGTGTTGTTCTGTTTGGACATATATGGCACCTACATGGACATCATCTAACATCTCTGTTCAACAAGTGTTGACAACAGGTTCCAGGGTATGCTATGGGAAACCATTAGACTGTGTCACAGTACCCATTTACTGCTCTCACGTTCCACACACATACCACAGTGACATGTCTGGACAGATGCTCCACAGGCATCACAGCTCATTGACAGGTAGATTCCCAGGGACCCTGTCTTGCCACATGGACACTGGCATGACATGGCGTATCATGTACACGTCAGAAAAACAAACATGACACCCACAGGTAGTGGCCCCTGTAGCCTCTGCAGGACAGACATGGACGTCTGTGACACACACACACACAACATCAAAGTTCATGCACAAACCACGTGGATGTGGAGACTGTCTCCCATTGTGCACATGGAGTCAGAGACATGTGAAACACAACATGCACACAGACTGCGGAGGGACATCACTATTGTGGCAATGGGCCACCCTGTGACGTACATGCCTTCCCACATGTGAGCCTGGGGGTATGTGACATGTCATACACATACACAACCTGGAAATGTGACCATGACACATGCTCCAAAATGAAAAGTTGCACACCACAGTGGTCAGGTGCACAACACACAAAGGACCCTGTCCCCATGAACACGTGCACAGCCTGGGTGTGTCTGCACCCAAGTGCCACCCCAAAAACAACATGTTCACCCACATACACAGATAAGGTTATGCTGCCACACATGCCTAAGATACAGTGTGGACTGGGTGTGGTGTTGTAGGTGTGCCCCATAATCCCTGGAAAGTATATGTGGCTGGCATAGGTTCACCAGTGACCAGCATGGTGACATATGCGTGTGACCTGTCCAGGGACGCGTTGTAGAGCAATGGACCGATCGGTGTGCCCGCACGGCCCATTGCATATGATGTGAGTGGGTACGCGTTGTATCCCGGGAACGCGTTGTAGAGCAATGGACCGATCGGTGTGCCCGGCCGGCCCATTGCATATGATGTGTGCGGGTACGCGTTGAACAGCAATGGACCGATCGGTGTGCCCGGCCGGCCCATTGCATATGATGTGAGCGGGTACGCGTTGTATCCCGGGTACGCGTTGTAGAGCAATGGACCGATCGGTGTGCCCGGCCGGCCCATTGCATATGATGTGTGCGGGTACGCGTTGAACAGCAATGGACCGATCGGTGTGCCCGGCCGGCCCATTGCATATGATGTGTGCGGGTACGCGTTGAACAGCAATGGACCGATCGGTGTGCCCGGCCGGTCCATTGCATATGATGTGAGCGGGTACGCGTTGTATCCCGGGTATGCGTTGGAGAGCAATGGACCGATCGGTGTGCCCGGCCGGCCCATTGCATATGATGTGAGCGGGTACGCGTTGTATCCCGGTTACGCGTTGAACAGCAATGGACCGATCGGTGTGCCCGCACGGCCCATTGCATTGAATGTGAGCGGGTACGCATTGTATCCCGAAATACGTGTTGTACAGCAGTGGACCGAACGGTGCGCACACATTCGCTGGGGCCTGGCATGGCAACGGACGCGTTTTTGAAGCTCCAACGAGTCTGATGCAGTGAATTCAGTTGGCCAGCCACAACAATGTTGCAAAATCATGGGTGTCATGAAGTTGAAGATTTGAAGGATGCTGTGGGCGTGTATTAGTGCTGCTATTCCATGGATTGGTCAGATTCAGAAGATGCAAACGACTTGGACCTATCACTTTGGACACATGGGACAGTATCTGCCTCTGCATCACACATATAATGCTGGCTGTTCCCCTGAGAGCTCACTTGCCTGCACTACATGCTCCAGGATGACATCTGCCACCAACACTGCTGCTGTTTATGCATCCTCTGGCTCCTGCAATGGCACGTACTGTGGAGAGAGCCCCAGCCTTCAGCCTTGAGGAGAACCAGGCCCTGCTGGACAGCCTCCTTCCACAGTACAGCAAGCTGTATGGGAAACCAGGGGAGCAGGTGAGTGTGCTGTCTACTGCCTCACTAATTGTGCATGTTGTCTGACTAGCAGGACTTTCAGTGTGCACACCACTGGCTAGCATGCCCACTGAGTAGTTGTCACACCCCAAAGTGTGTAGTTACATGCACTGAACTGGTACAGTGCAGTGCATTCCAACTAGGTTTACTTCCCATGCAATGATACCATGTAGTGACTGCTGGAAAACTGTTCATAGCCATAGTTGCACTGCCTGTGTACATCATATGCCCCTGTGATTGAGACATGTATATCCAACTGTGTGATGCACGTATATGTTGCATGTGTAGTAATGGCCTTTTCACTTTGGCATCCTCACAGGTTGATGCCCACCAGAAGCAGGAAATCTGGCTGACCATCGCCCGGAAAGTAAGATCTGTGGGGTTCTACAGGCGCAGGATCCGCAACTGCCAGAAGAGGTGGCAGGACCTTCGTGGCTGGACCCGGAGGATCGCAAGGGTCCAGCTGAAGCTGTCGCCTCCTCGCAGGAGGGCGGACACCGGACCCTGACCCCCACATGCTCCGGATCCTGGCGGTGGTCTTCCCTGACCTGGATGGGCAGCTGAAGGACAGACAGCAGCAAGGAGGGGGTGAGTCCATGACTGCACTGTGCACTTTGTCTGACATGCTATGTGCCCTCCTCTGGCCTGGTTAAACTTCCACAGTACATCAGTCATGTGGTCCAGGACCCATGTCCCTCCTTTGTGACATGCCCACTTCTCCTCTGATACGCATATGTGTGGCCCTTATAGTCAGGAAATTGTGTCATTTGTGGACTGTGTCATTGCATTTTGCTTTGCTCAAGGTGGGGGACAGCATTTGTTCCCGTGACTATGTTGTGCGATTAATGGGTGGGTCAATTGCTTACACAATGCCTAAGTTCTGACATGTAATCTGGGTGTAACTTTGATATGTGGTCCGCTTGCTGCTCTGAATCACCACATGTCCCTGGGGAATTTGCCACACACCCATGCTGCTGGTGGGAACAATGTTTGGGCCTCAGGAGTATGTGTATCCAGTGTGTCACACATGCTTAGCCACCTGCCTACTGTCCAGGACTCATCCCTCTTACAGGTGGAGCTGGACAGTCATGCCTACTCCAGGGCATGCAATACACTCTGTACTCCCACTCCCGTGTATCATCTGGCATGTTGTGATCAGTGAAATGTGCCCTCAGGTGTCTGCCTCTGTCTCATTGTGCTGTGTCTTCGTTGTCAGGACTACTGGTATGTTTATCGGTTAGGGCTCAGCATGCCATCTGAGATGTGACCATGATAGACAATACTTCTGTGACTTATAGGTGTCTGATCACTTGACTGTGCACACAGGTGTTTGCGACTATGACGTTCAGGCAGCTGTATTGTCATTCACAGCACACTGTGAGGTGCTCATATTCAGAGAGTTGTGTTTCATGTCCCCCATATGTCCAGTTGGTATGACGTGGACAAATAGTAGTACAGATGATGTGGTATTTGGGGGATGGGCATGTGCACTTGTCAGTCACATAACTTGCATTCCCCATGCCCTCGGATTGTGACACAGTGCAGACTGTTGTTGGCTGGCTGCCATGGCCATGTGACTTGAGACAGTAATGTATGACTTTG
The DNA here is from genome assembly GCA_963921515.1 of Calotriton arnoldi. Taxonomy (NCBI): domain Eukaryota; kingdom Metazoa; phylum Chordata; class Amphibia; order Caudata; family Salamandridae; genus Calotriton; species Calotriton arnoldi. The sequence continues at coordinate 604,118 of CAWUFW010009668.1, forward strand.
CACGCATTCCTGTGTCATGGCATTAAACTTCCTGAGACTGATCCTGCAGGGAAGTGACATGTGCAACATGCACCCCATTGTGGCATTGACTATCCGGACATGGGTGCATCATGGTGTCTGGTGCTGGTATGCATCACATGCATTTCTATTTAGACTCTGGCCATCCCTTTATCCAGACACCTGCACTGACTCAGTGGCAAGAGATGTAATGTGTGCATGTTCACATACTTCACCGTGTTCCCTGCAATGTCCAACAACTGTGTAGGTGGTGCATGTGTCCACACTTGGGTCTTAACATCAGACAGGCACCAGACAGATGGGTGCAAGGGCAGGAGGGGTGTGAGTCCCATGGTTGACCATCAGACTGACAATTGGCTTCCCCGAATCTGTGTGAGGACTTTAGGCAATGTTCAACTAAGGATGCCAGGGCTTGCTCTGTAATGTGCTGTACTTACTGTGGTGTGTGCGGTCAGTGCAGGTGACTGATGTTTGTCTGTTTCCCTAATTGTTTGCAGATACATCCACGGCCACAGGAGGGGACAGCTCCATGGACCAGGAGGAGCAGCGGAGCCAGACTGGGTCAGCATCGGACGAGTGGTCAGAGGGACCCAGTGGCACGGAGGGCAAGGGGAGCCACACCGAGGAGTCCTCAGCACCATCCACCTCAGCTGACGACCACAGCAGCTCGGAGGATGACTCCCTTGTGGAGGCGGGTCTCAGCAGCCACCAAAGGCCAGCTAGTCTGTCTGGCCCCACCACCACCACCACCACCACCACCGCCCTCCCATTGGCTCCCATTCCTGAGGTCCGTGGAGGCTCCCGTACTCGGGAGCGTGTCTTCTTCGTGCCAGGCACCGCACCCCCTGCCCCTGTGTCCCCTGCTGCCCTGAGTGAGGAGTCTGTGTACCTCCTTCGGCAGCTCCATGTAGGGCAGACAGCAATGCTGAGTGTCCTCCATGCACACACCACTCTGTTGACACAGCTGGTGTTGTTCATGGAGGGCATCTCGATGGGTATGTCTGCCCTACAGAGGAGCAATAAGTCCATGGACTCCTCCCTGACGGCAGCAGTGTCCCTCCTCCAACAGTCCCTCACCCATCCCACCTCTGCCCCATCCACACTTCCTGCCCCCCTACCTGTCCAAAGCACAAGCACACCTGAACAGTCACCCAAACACACAGACACGAGCAGCACAGACACACCCAAGAGAAAGGCAAGACGTGCACACAAGCATCCTCAGGGGACTGATACCACAGACACAGGGGATGGGGAACACACACACACAGGCAACCACAGTCACTCCGCAATCCTCAAGATCCTCTCCCTCCAAGACCCCTTCCCTTGCCTCACCTGCAACCCCACCTGATAAGCAGCTCTTCCTCTGTGACCTCGGCCTCTTCCCCTCCAATACCGCTGATCCAGCATACCGGGGGAAGAGGAAGTCCACCCACACAGAGGGAGTGCCCTCTCCCCCGGACACCCTCCCCCAGGCGCAGGCAGAGTGAGCCCCCCACCCGCAAGTCCCCCGGTCCCGTAAGAGCAAGACCCCGTCACCGCCCTGCAAGTCAACCACCCAGTCTCTCACCTCCATCCCCCAGGCCACCACTCCACAGGTTCCACCGCCACACCCTGCCCCAGGTTCCCCACACACTGATACCGCATCCCCAAACTGCTTAGGCCCTCCCCCTGCCACTTGCTCTTTCACCCCAAAACCAGACGCTCTGCCTGTTTGTGCCACTGGTGTGGAGACCGTGTCCCCCCTCTGTCCTGCCCAGCTCTTCTGCCCCCCTTCCACTACCTTGGAGTCATGCACTGCGGTGGAGTCCACAACCACCCCGTCTGACTCGGACACTGCATTGGGGACCCAGTCCACTCCATCTGACCAGCCCACTGCAGTGGTTGCAGCACCAACACCATCTGACTTGAGCCCTGCGGTGGTGCCAGCCCCCCCTGAGTCAGACACCTCCACTGCAGTTGCCGGTGACACTCCTGCACCCACCTCCCCTTCACTGCCTCCTTCTGGCATCCCCTGATCCTGTCCCTGCGGTGCCTGGCCTGCCCCTCGTATGCCCCTCCAAGGGGGATGTCCCCTGTCCATACCTGTGCAGGCAAGCAATTGTTGACAAGTTGTCACACATCACCGTGTTAGGACTGTATATTTGGACTGGCCATTGGCCTTAGTTTATTTTGGACTTTTGATTTGAGTTGCACACTTGCTGAATAAAGCCTCTTTTTGTTTACTTGTGGTTAATCTTTGGAGGTACATGATGTAGATGTGTAGAATCATGCATTTGCTGTTGTAATAGTGTTCAGATCAGGTAAATGAAGTTTTGCTGTGATGGGCTCCATGTGGTCCATGGGATATGTGTCCTAATCTAGTCTGGATCTATAGCATCCTTTGCTGCAGTCTGAGGGTGTAATTTTCAGCATTTGACACAGGGATGTATGTTTAGCATTTGTAGATTACCATCTTTGTCCTACACTGATGCACATCTGGTGGGCTTACCACTGTCCAATGTTCCTAGTACCCTGACTGTGTGCCCGTCTCCAATGGACATGCAGTTTAGCACATCAAATTTGGAGGACTCATCTGTGTACACAGTGCAAGTTGCTTGACACGTGTCTTGGGTGTATGCAGATGACTGACGTGACACTCCCGTGCCCAGGCTGATATGAGCAGAGCCTTCAGTGTGTTGTAGTTGTTGACTCACTGACCGAGTGTTCTGCTGACATGTTTGAGTCGTGCACAGACAAGGTTTGGCACAGCTGACCTTCCACAGGAGTGGAGTGCCCTCATGGCAGTGCGTGATTCCGTGATATAGGCTGTGCCCGTGTTGTGTGTTGTGTAGGCATGTCTGTGCGTGTTCCCTTCTCCTTTTCCTACACAGGCTGTGTCCCTACGGATGTTCCTGTTTGTGATGCTTGCTGAGTTGTTCTGTGTTCATCCAGCATCTTGGACCTGGTTTCTCCGGGATGTGGGTGCATGGCAAACTAATGTTCATGAGGTTGTCATCCCTAGTTGTCTTTGTTGTCAGGGCTGGGGATGTGGGCAAACGCAGATGGGACACAGTCAGGATTCCTCTTGGCACTTGTTGGTTACACGAGTAATGTGATTTTCTGTTTGTGTATGCTTTCAGTGATTGTGACACGTTGTGTGTGTGACTGCTGCCACTCCTCAGGGTCAGAGCTGCAATGTTGGAAGTTGTCTATGTGTGTCCTTTGTGGGTCAGCTTGGTTCTTCATTGGTGTGTGACTATGGCCAGGATCCCATTGTTTGGGGTGGATTTCACGTCATGCCCATGTACGGCATACTGTGCAGTGTGTCAGACATTCACAAGTATTGTTGACTGGCCATGTGTGATGTGTTTCTGCACCTTATTTCCCCCACCACCCCTGGGATTGTCATGGGTGCATGTGCAATGTCAGCAGTCCATGTGAGCTTCACTGCTGCACATTGGTGGAGTTCAAGGTGTGTGGCGTTGAGTGTGTGCAAATGTGAGTTGTTGCACGGCTGGGGCACTACCTCCATATTTTCCTTGGCTGGCAGGCCATGCTGAGTGCTTTGTGCTTGTATAGGTGTGATGGTAGTTTGTTGCTCAGGACACATGGCTGTGGTTCACAGTGTGGATGACATCTACCTTTGTCATCACTGTGTGATTGTCATGCAGGCTAGTGTCACCACAATGTGGGGTCGCTGGGGGGAGTGCTGTTGTGGTTCTGTCTCTTGCTGTGTTTGTTGCTGTTCCTACAAGCTTGTGTGACATGTGTAATTTGGGCTCCCTCTCATCTCACAATGCCTGTTTGCCTACATAGGGGAATCCAATCCATGAGTTACTTTTGTATGTGACTGTGTTGACATCTGTGTATTAGTGAATCTGGCCTCCTCATGTGTTGTGTGTTTGCCTGGGGACACTGGCACACAACCCCCTCACCTGTTGTGTATGATATACAGTGTGAGTCTGCCTGTTTGTGTTTGTGCATTTGCACCACTGCATTGGCATATCTTTAGTTTGCCATTGGCTGTATGTTGTTTGTTGGCTTTCCCCTGCTGGCCCTGGGACTGCTAGGTCATCAGTCAGCACATTGATCATGGTTAGTATGTCCCATTGCTGCCATGGTATGGTATTTGTTCACCTGACATCTACAGTCTCCACAGGATATCTACATTTGTGTGTCCATTGGTGCAGATATGTGGGTCTGCATTATGATGCTCACTTCTGTCATTGTGTTATTTGTGAATGTAGACAATGTGGGCCCCCATGGCTGATGTTTGTGTGCACATGGCCAGAACGATGTGTCATTGGCACTGCACTGCTTGCCTCACACAATCTATGTTGCTATGGGACACAAGCACTACAATGCCACTGTAGTGTTTGGTGTTTTGTGGCCAGGAATAATCCCTGCAGTTTTGTTTTTGCAGCTTTTACCAGGACTACACTTACCTTTTGGGCACTGTGGTGATGGGGCTTTGGGCCCCATTGCCACACTGTTCAAAATGTGCTTCAGCTATGGAGCACACACTTACCTTTTGGGCACTGTGGTGATGGGGCTTTGGGCCCCATTGCCACACTGTTCAAAAAGTGCTTCAGCTATGGAGCACACACTTACCTTTTGGGCACTGTGGTGATGGGGCTTTGGGCCCCATTGCCACACTGTTCAAAATGTGCTTCAGCTATGGAGCACACACTTACCTTTTGGGCACTGTGGTGATGGGGCTTTGGGCCCCATTGCCACACTGTTCAAAATGTGCTTCAGCTATGGAGCACACACTTACCTTTTGGGCACTGTGGTGATGGGGCTTTGGGCCCCATTGCCACACTGTTCAAAATGTGCTTCAGCTATGGAGCACACACTTACCTTTTGGGCACTGTGGTGATGGGGCTTTGGGCCACATTGCCACAGTGGTCATGGTCTGCTTGCATTGTGTAGGCCACACACACAATTATGTGTGACACATGTGTTAGGGGGTCACATTGTATGTTCAATGTCATGTTCAGTGTTGTATGCATTTGACACAGACCACACACGCTTGTCATGGTGTTGGGGGGTGGGATGTAATTTACAGACAGTCCTTATGTGGGAGTATGCTAGTTGTGTCATGCATTACCCGTCCTATGAGTAGGGGTGGTTGTAGTGACAGGCATCCAGCCCCCTGTGGGTGGGGATGGCAGTAGTGACAGGCATCCAGCCCACCCTGAGTGGGGATGGTAGTAGTGGCAGGCATCCATCCCCCTATGGGTGGGGATGGCAGTAGTGGCAGGCATCCAGCCCCCCATGAGTGGGGATGGTAGTAGTGGTAGGCATCCAGCCCCCCATGAATGGGGATGGTAGTAGTGACAGCCATCCAGCCCCCTATGGGTGGGGATGGTAGTAGTGGTAGGCATCCAGCACCCCATGAGTGGGGATGGTAGTAGTGGTAGGCATCCAGACCCCCATGAGTGGGGATGGTAGTAGTGACAGCCATCCAGCCCCCTATGGGTGGGGATGGCAGTAGTGACAGGCATCCAGCCCCCCATGAGTGGGGATGGTAGTAGTGGTAGGCATCCAGACCACCATGAGTGGGGATGGTAGTAGTGACAGCCATCCAGCCCCCTATGGGTGGGGATGGTAGTAGTGGTAGGCATCCACTCCCCCCATGAGTGGGGATGGTAGTAGTGGTAGGCATCCAGCCCCCCATGAGTGGGGATGGTAGTAGTGGTAGGCATCCAGACCCCCATGAGTGGGGATGGTAGTAGTGACAGCCATCCAGCCCCCTATGGGTGGGGATGGCAGTAGTGACAGGCATCCAACCCCCCATGAGTGGGGATGGTAGTAGTGGTAGGCATCCAGCCCACCATGAGTGGGGATGGTAGTAGTGGTAGGCATCCAGCCCCCCATGGGTGGGGATGGTAGTAGTGACAGCCATCCAGCCCCCTATGGGTGGGGATGGCAGTAGTGACAGGCATCCAGCCCCCCATGAGTGGGGATGGTAGTAGTGGTAGGCATCCAGCCCCCCATTAGTGGGCATGGTAGTAGTGGTAGGCATCCAGCCCCCAATGAGTGGGGATGGTAGTTGTGGTAGGCATCCAGCCCCCCATGAGTGGGGATGGTAGTAGTGGTAGGCATCCAGCCCCCCATGAGTGGGGATGGTAGTTGTGACAGGCATCCAGCCCCCCATGAGTGGGGATGGTAGTAGTGGTAGGCATCCAGACCCCCATGAGTGGGGATGGTAGTAGTGACAGCCATCTAGCCCCCTATGGGTGGGGATGGTAGTAGTGGTAGGCATCCAGTCCCCCATGAGTGGGGATGGTAGTAGTGGTAGGCATCCAGCCCCCCATGAGTGGGGATGGTAGTAGTGGTAGGCATCCAGACCCCATGAGTGGGGATGGTAGTAGTGACAGCCATCCAGCCCCTATGGGTGGGGATGGCAGTAGTGACAGGCATCCAGCCCCCCATGAGTGGGGATGGTAGTAGTGGTAGGCATCCAGCCCACCATGAGTGGGGATGTTAGTAGTGGTAGGCATCCAGACCCCCAAGAGTGGGGATGGTAGTAGTGACAGCCATCCAGCCCCCTATGGGTGGGGATGGCAGTAGTGACAGGCATCCAGCCCCCCATGAGTGGGGATGGTAGTAGTGGTAGGCATCCAGCCCCCCATGAGTGGGGATGGTAGTAGTGGTAGGCATCCAGCCCCCCATGAGTGGGGATGGTAGTTGTGGTAGGCATCCAGCCCCCCATGAGTGGGGATGGTAGTAGTGGTAGGCATCCAGCCCCCCATGAGTGGGGATGGTAGTAGTGACAGGCATCCAGCCCACCCTGAGTGGGGATGGTAGTAGTGGTAGGCATCCAGTCCACCCTGAGTGGGGGTGGTGTTAGTGGTAGGCATCCATCCCCCTATGGGTGGGGATGGTAGTAGTGGCAGGCATCCATCCCCCTATGGGTGTGTATGGCATTGGTGATGGCCATCCTGCCCCTATGGTTCTGCTGTTGCTAGTGTACGTCATTTGTGCATCCCTATGTGTGTGTGACATATTTCGGGTACGTGTCGTTTGTTTGTGTTGTGGGTGTTTGACTTACCGTCTGCGCCGTACGCGTCCGTACCGGTCCCGGTAATAGATGTAGAGTATTGGTAGGACCTGCGCGATGGGATTCATGGTTGGGTCGTCTCGTTCGGGTTTCTCGTGGCTTCGACTCGTACTTGTCGCTGGCTTGTTCGTCTCGTCACCGTGGATCGTCTTGTGGCGCGAATCGGAGCTTATGTGCAGCTCTCCCGGATGCTCAAACGTGCCGGACGTAGCGACAAGTTTGGCGCGTACGGAAGACGCATCGTACTAGTCCGGCCAGAAGGTGCTGTGTATTTGGTTCCGTGCGACTCGATTCGGCGTTTACGGATCCGGCTCGGGCGGGGAACAGGAGCTGGAATGGGGAAGTACGGCTCGCTCGGAATCTGGGCTGTTATGCGCATCGTACTTGTTCGTTCGGTAGAGTGTTCGATTCGGTCGGAAAACACGCGTTCGGCTGGTATATTTTCCGGACGAATACTGTTAGGTGTGCTTCCGGCCGACATCGGAATCGACCCCATAGTGTATGTTTTTAAACAATGTGCGATATTTTTGAAAATGATAAAAATGTGTACGATATTTTTGATGTCGATGATTTTGAAGAACGATATTATTGTTTCGATAATTTTGTGTTTTTTTAAATAAGTATTTAGTGCCGATATTTTTGTTGTTGATATTTTTGTGTCGAAATAACTGTAGGTCGATATTATGTCTGTCGAAATTATGTCAGTGATTCAATGAGAATGATTCAGACTCATCTCAATGAAGGTGCCTGAGGGGGGAGGAGGAGTGCGTGCTTGGCGCATCCTTGGCGGTAGATCAGTCAGGTCCATTTGTTGATGGAAAAGTGGAAGGGAAAGACATTACATTCTTAGTGGACACTGGTGCTACCCGTTCTACTGTGAGAGCAGCAGAAATTCCGAACCTACCCCTCTCGGGAGAAACTATCCAAGTTGTAGGAGTCTGAAATAAGCATATTAGAACACCAGTTACAAATCCGATAGAAGTTCACATTGGTAACTTCAAAGATATGCATCGGTTTGTGGTATGTGACTCGATTCCGGTAAATCTCTTAGGTAGAGATTTACTATGCAAGATGAATTGCACCATCTATTGTACGCCAGATGGTATTGCATTTCAGACACCTGATGAGGATGTTGAATTTAAAATGATATTAGCAAAGCAAGGAACAGAGGTGGATGAGTTGTATTCACTTCTTACAGAAGAAAATTTGCCTGAAGAATTAAAAAGCGCAGTGAGACCAGATGTGTGGGATTTTTCAGGAAAGGAAATTGGCTTAATGACAAATGTAGATCCCATTCAGATTACAGTAAAAGATGGTGCTGTATATCCAAACACCCCTCAGTACAAAATGAGTCCAGAAGTAATTGCAGGAGTCACTCCTGTAATCGATCAAATGATTGAACAGGGAATTCTGAAAGAAATACTGAGCAGTCCTTGTAATTCGCCTATCATAGGTATTAAGAAACCCAGTGGGAAATATAGAATAGTACAGGATTTAAGAAAGATTAATAAAATTGTAGTGCCCTGTGTCAAATCCAGGAGTGATACTGTACCAGATTCCCTGTGATGCTGAATGGTACACAGTGATTGACTTGTGCCAAGCCTTTTTCTCGATTCCCTTACATCCGGAAAGCCAGTATTTGTTTGCATTCCGGTTCGGAAATTGTGTTTTGGCATGGTGCCGAGTTCCTCAAGGGTACACAGAGAGTCCCTCAATCTTTAACCAGATCTTGAAAAAATGTCTGGAGACTCTGGTTGTGCCAGGAAATTCGGTTTTAGTTCAATATATTGATGACCTACCAGTGGCATCAAAGACACGAGAAGCATGTGTGACAGACACAGTTGCTTTATTGAACCATTTGGCAGAAGGAAGTCACAAGGTGTCCCCAGCAAAACTGCAATTTTGCAAACAGGAAGTCCAGTACCTAGGACACAAAATAGAAAAAGGAGTTAGGAAGGTGACACCTGAAAGAATTAAAGTGATCAAACAGGTGAATCCACCCAAAACTCTGAAAGAAGTACGAATGTTTCTGGGAATGGTTGGATATTGCAGGCAGTGGATCAGTGGTGTCTCACTGATTGCAAAACTTCTACAGAGGTTGATACGGAAGGATGTGAAAGATCCGATTGATCTGGATGATGAAAGTATGGAAGCTTTTGTAAAATTGAAAAACAGTCTTTGTCATGCACCTGCATTAGGAATGCCAGATTATACAAAGGATTTTGTATTGTACTGCTGTGAAAGAGATGGATGCGCACTTTCAGTCTTGACTCAGAAACATGGAATGGCACGACGTCCAGTAGCATATTTTTCTGCTACTTTGGATTCAGTGGCTGCAGCATTACCAGGATGTTTAAAAGCAGTAGCTGCCACTTGTATGAGTCTGGAACAAAGTGAAGCGATAGTGATGGGATATCCAGTAAAGATGTATGTGCCGCATTCTGTTGAGGTTCTTTTGACTCGTACCCGTACACAGTACCTGACCTCTAGTCGGCTGACTAAGTGCACAACTGTAAATCCGGCAACTCTACTGCCTAATTCTCATTGTGAGGAGGTGAGAGAGGAAGTGGATCATGATTGTTTGGATGTGACAGAACTGTGCACCAAACCCAGGTTTGATATAGTGGATGTTCCCTTGGAAGAACCAGACTGTGAGATATTTGTGGATGGATCACGCCTAAGAAAAATAGAAAGGCGAATTATACACTGCGTATGCTGTTTGCACCATAGCGGGAGTTCTAGAAGCATCCTGTTTAAAAGGAGTAAACTCTGCTCAAATTGCTAAATTGATAGCTCTAATTAGAGCGTGTAAAATGTACAAAAGCTTGAAGGTAACCATATTCACTGATAGCCAATATGGGTTCGGGGTTGTCCATGATTTTGGACAGCTATGGATGCAAAGGGGATTTCTGACTTCTTCAGGTTCCCCTATAGGAACAGCAAAACTGTAAAAGAATTATTGGATGCTTTGCAATTACCCAAAAGAATTGCAGTGGCCAAATGTGCCGCACATAAATCAGGAGATGATTATGTGACGAAGGGCAACAGATACGCTGACCAAATAGCGCGTTTCTGTGCACGAAATTCAATGGCTTTAAACAGAGCAATTGAAAGGGAAAATACAGAATGCTATCTTATGTTTACGAACATATATGAAACTTGGGATGAAGTGAGGCAGATGCAGGAAGAGGCAAGTGATGAGGAAAAGGAAATTTGGAAAAATACAGGTTGGAGAAAGCGAGCAGAAGACGAAGTGTGGGTATATTTTGACGAAAGACCAGTCTTGCCAGATTCTTTACTCTCCCCTATGGCCAGGGTATATCATGGAATTGCACATGTTGGAAGAGATGCAATGATCAGACTCTTCAAGCAGTCATGGTATAACCCAAGGTTCAGGGTCATTGCAGAGAGCCTTTGCCAGAGGTGCATCACTTGTCAGAAGCAAAATCCAGGCAGAAAAACAGTTGTCTGTTGGGGACAAATTGGAAGAGCATGAGGACCATTTACCCGTCTCCAATTGGACTTTATAGAGTTACCCCCATGTGGTGGGTTGAAATATGTACTGGTTGTTGTCTGTTTGTTCTCTCGCTGGGTGGAAGCCTATCCGACAAGAAGGAATGACAGCTTAACTGTCGCCAAATTACTTCTAAGAGAACTAATTCCTAGATTCGGATTTCCAGTCACTTTAGAGACAGATAGAGGAACACATTTTAATAATGAGATAATTCGGATGATTTGTGCAGCATTACAGATTGAACAGAAGCTGCATTGTGCCTATCGACCCGAAGCATCTGGAGTGGTTGAGCAGATAAACAGCACAATAAAATAGGAAAGGTGTGTGCATCCACAACACTGAAATGGCCTGACTCTTTACCCCTTGTATTAATGAGTCTTATAAGCATTCCTGACAAAAAGACAGGTTTGAGTCCACATGAAATCCTAATGGGAAGAGCAATGAGACAAGCATACATACCAGCGAACAAACTGATGAATATATATGATGATCTAGTGCTTGATTATTGCAGAGGATTGGCTGATCTGGTGCGTTCTGTGTCTTGCCAGGTTGGAGAAGATGCCACAACAACCCTGCCGAATCAAGCTCATGATCTGAGTCCGTGAGGAAATCGTGTTTAGAACCCAGGTGGAGCGGTTCTTACCAAGTTATTTTGGTGACGACAACGACCATAAAGTGTGGTGGTCTGCCAAGCTGGATTCATGCAAGCCACACTAGACGAGTCCCAAATCCACTTGAAAGACAAGAAGAGAAGCAACTGGTAAACAAAAGCCAAAGACCAGAGGTTGAAGTGTGTGAAGCTGAAGAATCTAGAATAACAGATTCTGAAGAACAAGCTGATGACGAACAGCTGAGCACGAGTCAAGTAAAGTGGGTACCAGCTACTGGGTCTTGTGAGACTGCTGTTGAACCAGGAGAAAGTGAGTTCACTGCTGAGCCAGAAGAAAGTGAGTTCTCTGTTGAGCCAGGAGTCAGTGAAATTACTGTTGGAACAACTGAAACAGAAGTTACTGAAAATCCAGAAGAGGAAGAAGAGCACCATGCACTCACCAACAAATGGGCAGGCGCTACCACCCACCTTTGCCCAGGGTGCCTAGTAGAGGAGGAAACTGTAATTCATGTGTTGTTCTTCTGCTTGGCATATAAGTGGGCAAGGTTAAAGTGGGTTATTCAACTGTGTAGGAACCTAGGTATTAGAAATTATAAGGAATCCTACAGGGTTTTAAAATCTGATACTAACCCGGTTTTTGTTGTTGCAATCTCTAAGTTTCTCTTTGCAATGTGGTGTAAGCGAAGGTATCTATTGAAAAATCGATGTGAGAATTAGTAATACCCGCTCCCGTCTGTCAACTATTGTGACCCTAGTTTTGGCAAAAAACCTAGCCTGTAAGTGTAGGTATTTTATCAAACAACTGATACGAGATCTATTAAGACCTGCTTTTAATTGGCTGCTACCGCGACTTAGGTTTTATATAAAAACATAGGCTGTGAATTTTCTTTTAATATTTTTAGTTTAATTTATAATTTTTATGATTGGCTTGCAGTGATTATATTGCCCATAGTGATGATTATTATTTTTATTTCCCTGTTTCCCAATGAGCGATCATTACTGCTATCTATGCTTGTACTATTTTATAATAAGTGGTTCTTACGACATCGTATTTTATCTTGATATTAATTTTAATTTGATTGTGTATATGTATGTACTTTTATGGCCGTAATAGCCAAAATAAAGTTTCATGAATGAATGATAAAAGAAAGGCCAAACAAAAGAACCTGTAAACCAGATACAGAAGGTGAAAAAGTAGTTCAAACCAAGAAACCAAGAAAAGGTGATAATTGGCCAGGTGGAGTGAAAAGACTGAAATACACTCTTGTGAGAAGAAAGTCAAAGAAAAGACCGGAACAAAGTAATGAGGTCTCAAGTCAGACAGAACAAGAAGAGTCAGGAGAAGAATTAGTACAAAAAACTAGGAGAATAAGAATTCCAAGCAGAAAATGCAAAGCACCAGAATGGTCCTAAGTCATATTGGAAGAAATTGAAAGTTCTGATCCAAGTGAAGAAAAATACAGTTCTGACACTGAACAAGTTGATGAAAACAAATTGAGACCACCTTGAAAGAACTGTGAAAATTTAAATTGTAAAAATTTGTGACAAAAAGAAAAACTAAATGACTCAGCAGATCAAAATAAAATAAAATAAAAGAAAGGTGTAAAGAAGAAAGCCTATAGGTGTAGGATTACACCATTATTTTTCCTGAATTTTATTTTATTTTTTAGTGTCCTTGATTTGACAAATTTTATTTTTATAGAATACAAAATAGCTAAAGCAGAAGTGACTGAACTTCAAAATCTAGTTTAAAACGTAGATGTATTAAAGCTTGCTTATGTAGTGTTTTGCTATTAACATTCATGTGGGTATTACTAACTGTCCTTGTACCTATTCTAATGATAACTAATAATGGAAATAATGCTAATAATGTAGCAAGAGAAAGAATGAATTGAGTCACTAATGAAACTCCTAATACTAAAATAGAACCATTGGATGGAAGTATTCTCCATCATGATAAATCAATTAGTGATTTTCGTTAAATGTGTTTACTAAATTGTTGTATGAATATACTGAAACCATGAATGTGAGTGATTGTTATGTGTGCATGCGATTACCTTCGTCTGTCTCAGAGGGGGTGACTTATCACCACCTACCTTTAACATATGGTGTGTCTTGCAGTATTCTAACCAGCCTATTTTATGTGACGGGGAAACTCGAATACCACTATTCTAATATAGATTTAGTATTTTCAGAAATACCGGTTATTAAAGAGCTAAATAAGGTTTTAAGTAGCAAAAATTCACGTTATATGGGAGAGTTCTTCCATATCACCAAAACTTTAGATATAGAATATGCCTATAGAAATAACCTGACTTGTAGTTTGCGGGTAGAAGAAAAGATTTTTATAGAAATGGTAGAAGATAGAAGAGAAAGTTTCCAAAGAAAGGCTGCTGAACAGAAGTCACGGGTACCACCGTGGGCTTTTAGAGAAGGAGTTTATGAGAAAGGCGAGACATACGCTGCAATGTCCCTGGACTGGTCCCAGAAAGGGAAAATATGTTTGCTTAGAACGAAAACTAACTATAACAATTATTCCATTGGTAGAGGTGAATGTGAGCATACTTTTCAAATTACTGGAGGTTGGGGATTAAAGGGTGGAACTGATCCTGTCTTTCCGGGAGTTTATTATGTGTGTGGCAAGAAGGCTTACTATAGGTTGCCTGCACATTGGTATGGGAGTTGTTACTTTGCAATTGTTTTTCCTAAAGTCTATCATGTGGACCGAAATAGTAACCAACTAAGTGAAATAGAACATGGACTAACACGTAACAAGAGAGCAAGTTTCTCAGAAATAGTAGGTGATATTTTTGGTGCACTGATACCCTCAGTTGGAGTCGTCCTGAATTCGCACAAAATTCGAAAGTTGTCCACAGTGGTTGATCGTTTATCAACAGATACTGCTGGAGGGTTCTTGATGATTGACACAGAAATGGTTGCAATCAGGTCATTGGCAAAATAGACTTGCCCTTGATATCTTATTAGCAAAAGAGGGTGGAGTTTGTGGCATGTTGAAAATCCAATACTGCTGTACTTATATCCCGGATAAAAGTAAAGGAATTGAGGGATATATAAAGAATATTACGAAATTACATGAAGACTTGACCCAACTGGAGGTTGATGGTGTTTGGGAGTAACTTGGTAAGAGTTTCTCTTCTGTGAGTAAATGGTTTTCCACCTTTGGAAGTAGTTTATTAGGTAAAATAATGATGCCAATTGTTTCTGTAGCTATAATAGCCTTAGTGATAATAACGATATATAAATGTTGTAAGGATAAAAGTAGAAAAAGAGAAGTGACAGAATCAAAGAATGAACGTAGAGCAAGAAAAAAAAAAAGAGAGGAGACAGAATTAGAAGACATGAAAGAAAAATACTATGATATGATGAAAGATCTAGACGAGGGTGCCATAAAAAGAGAGAAGAGTACTGAGTTTTAGATAAAATAAAGATGGCACTCGGTATAGTAGGTATTTTATGATGGCTCCAGAAAGCCATCAGAGGGGGGATTGATGGAGCAAGGGTTCGAGAAAAGAAACCTGCTCGAATTAATACCCCATAATACGTACTAAGAGTAAGTAGTAAATTAAACTAACGTGCACCTTACATGAACACAAGGGAAAACTGCTTTGCGCATGCATGCACTAACGTAAGATAACACATGAAAGAACTAAAACCGTATTTACATTATGCTTTGAATGAAATGAGAAACAATGCATGTTGCGTGTTGCACTTTGCTTTAAAATAATAAGTAATACTGCTTTTTGCTTAAGGCTTATGCTAGGTAACCCTAAATGAGGAATAATGGAGGAGTGGTAAACAGTGGAAACTACATTGTCATATAATTAAGGAATGTCCATTTTCTATTCGCTATAGTAGGCTGCATGAAACTCCATTTTGCTTATGTTGTCCGAAGAGGGAGGGGTGAGCTGAAGAGTGAATCTGATCTGTCAGTGGCAAGACAGACACGCTGTGCACAGCTGAAGAAATGTACGAGTTGAAGGACAGTGTGACGATTGTCTGCCAATTGATGAAATCAACCGTGGGACCAGAGTCTTATTCTGCAGACATTGCCAAATTTATGAATAAAGATTGTTTAAATGTATCTTGTATAAGAAAACGTGAGAATGAATTAAGAACCAAACTGTGAGAAAGGAAGCAAACAATGAATTGACTAAATTGGACGTGAGGTCACTGTGGTGTGACAGAGACACCTCCTAGGCCCTCCAATCATCTGTCTAGTTTTGAAAATTGTTGCAACTGATGTGGGATGGAAATGTAGGTTTTAGGGCATAACTGGGGTGCCTTTAGGGGTGTGGTTAGAGGTTAGGCTGGAGAGGCTGAGAGAGAGGGGAGATGCATCGCTGTCCATCAGTTTGCAGAGAGGCCTAGCTGATTCCTGTCCTGTTCCGTTCCTGTAATCTTTGTTTCCTGACTCTATTCAGAGAACCCCCACCATCGCCTTAGCCAGGGTAGTGTTTTTTTACAGACCGTTAGGTTTGTATGTTTCTGACTAGGGGTGGGTGGCAAATTCCGTTCCGCTCGCGGAACTTGCGAAATTTCGGCATTTCTGCGTTCCGCGCGGAACGCGGAAATGTCGAAACTTCCGCGATCCGCAGCGGAACGGAATTCGGGTGCATGAAGCACTTACAGATTTAATTAAAGCAGGTGCCCGAGTTGAAGCTCAAATTCTGTAACGCATTAATCAGCACAAAAAATTTGTGAGCAAGGTCGAGGCTAAGCAGGAGTGCTTTCTGCCCAGATCTACCGCCAAACAGCTGTAATCCCTGATGGAGGTCTTTGCATCCTTGATTTTCTCGAGCGCAATCCCCGTGTAGGTCCAGTGGCCAGGAGGTTCTTTCTCCTCATCTGCTGCTCAGATCGTGCTCTGACCCTTTATAAACAAGATGCATGTGAACTCGCATGGATGCCCCGCCCGTTTTGCCCCGCATACACTAGTGGTATGCAACGTCTTCCCGCCCTTTCCCCACTATGATGGACAGCTTACTCAAAGGACCCCGGCGCCTATATCTGCGACCCAAAAATGTCGGATAATACTTAATATCCAGTCCAGCAATTGTCAATGGGTATTCCATGCATGATATATGGTGGATTAATTGATGTAACTTTTACATACAGTGTTTAATTCGATAGACCTTGCTTCGTAGAACAAGCTTGTGGAATGTTTGAATTTGTTAGCCCCCGCTTTTTGACTAAGGGTACTATATACATGTCGTCCATTGATTGATTCGTAGGTCATACGGGTATTTCTCAGATGGCTGGTGGGATTTATAATATGCAGATAGGTGTTAATTACTGTTTTTCATTTTATCAACACTGCTAGCAAGAGATTGTGACCCACGATGTGTCATGATTATTTATTACAATGGAAGTCGACTGTACCCTGGGCGAGTCCTATCTTGTGAAAACAGTGTATGTTTCTCGTAGTAATGGACTCTGAGGAACAGTACCGAGGCCTCTCTTTCGGTTGCCTTGCTTGTTTAACTTATGGTGTTTGAGTATGATGTTATATATGTTGTATGTGCATTGTGTGTGGGTGAAGTCTTTGTTGCTGTTTGTATCAAACCCCTCAAGTAAAGCTGTAATGGAAACAGACGTTACCAAACCTCTTCAGAATTTTTCTGTGGCCCGTTCTATGATAATTGGACAATTCCACTTAATTATTATACTGATTTAGACTAATTATTACATGTTTTCTTCATGACCCACACTAATTACAGGTCTCAATAGAATTTTACATAACTAATGTTGCTCAAGCGGCATTTTTGCTTAGTTGTGATGTTTCTGTAGAGAGCTTCAATATCCAGTCAGTGTCTCAGTTTTTGGATCAAACAGCATATCATGAATTAGTGTCAAAATATCTGCTCCACATCACACATAAATAATCACAATCTCTCTCAAAAGGAAGTCACTAAACTATGAGAAAATGCACCATATTCCAGAAAAATAAATGGTGGGCATTTATTTTGAAGAAAAAAACACGAAGTATGAGTATATTAGTCAATCAGGAATGTAGCCTCTTTTGCGGCGGTTAATTTTTGGTATTTGGTATCATTCACTACCTGAGAAATCCAATTGTGCAGGTCTTTTACGTGGTCTCTGGCACTGCACTGATAATTCTTGATATGTCCAAGAAGGCTCATAATATCTATCTATAATATCTATCTATAATATCCGGCGCGGTGGCAAAGTTACAGACACACGAGGTCACTAGAGACAATTCTTCTGGTCCTTTACGCAGCTGCAGTGTAGGAAAGGCACTATACATTTACCCAACGAGGTAGCACTTACTGATTAGCCAGTAGAAAGTACTCCAGTTGAGTAGAGGTAGTGCACAAAACGGTGGCATCTTCGTGGATAAATATGCAGGGCAGGATTCATTCTGGCACGATGCTACGATGCTCCTGTCACAAAAATTAAACCTCAACAGGAAGCACTTACAGATATAAACGGGCGCAGCAAATTCTCTGCGAGCACGCGAAATTCCGCGTGCTCACGGAGATTTCTTGCCGTTTCGCGGAATTTTGCAGAACGCAACTCCGCAAATTCCGCCCACCCCTATTTCTGACTCATGCAGGCATAATTCTTGCAAATGTATTTTTGTCTCTGAAACTTATGTCTCTTCGCCTATCCACTCCGTCATAGATACATTGAACGTATTATTTAGATGAAACTTTGTCTCTTCATCTATCCCTCCGTTAGGTGAATTCTGTTTCGCATTTGAATTTGCTGAAACTTTTGTCTCTTAATCTATCCACTCCTCCATACAAAATGTCATTGCTTATATGATGAGTTTGTATTCATTTGAAGTTGTTGATGCTAACTTCCTTTAGTGAGTTTCATTATTTGCATTTTTGACCATATGCAATGAGCATTACCACGTTATTTTATGAGATAAAGGGGCATATTAGCAAGAAGAGGCGATAATCATCGCTAACCCTGCTTAGCGTGATTTTTTTTATCGCCGGCTATCGCTGGAATATATCGCCACGCTAACGCTGTATTAGCAACGATTAGCGCTATGGCGATGAATATTCCAGCGATAGCGAGGAAATGAGCCAACATCGCTGAAAAACCAGCGATGTTGCATGGAGAAGGGAGAACACCTTGCTGATACGACCCTGTGGTCGTATCAGCATAATCCACCCCCATGTTAGGTATGGCTAACACCTGCTAATTGCAGGTGTTAAATAAATGGCGATGACCCCGGTTAGCGCGACTTTTCACATCGCTAACTGGGGCCATGGCCACCTTGCTAATAGGCGATAGGCCTGTTAGCGAGTGTTTCCCAGGTTTGTTCGTCGGGAACGCCCACTTTGCATGTCATTAGCGATAAATATCGCTGACATGCAAAGCGGTAAAAACGGGCGCTAATGCCCGCAAACTGTCGCTAACTGCTGTTAGAGACAGTTTGCTGATAGGGCGATATAAATATCGCCGCTTTAGCGGCAAAAAGTGCCGCTAAAGCGGCGATAGTGCCCTTGCTAATATGCCCCAAAGTTTTATTAACTTTACCGAGAGTCTGTGATTATTTTATTGACTGAAAGTAAGTTAGAAATGTCATATCATTATCATCAACTATTCAACTAATTGGTTCATCGACCAAGTAGAGGAAAAATTGATATATAAATCAGCTAAGTATTTTGGAAATTACATATATGAATTTAGGAGGAAGAAAATTGAACATTGTAAAAAAAAATTGACACCAGCGCATCAGGGATTTGGGTGAATGTGTATGGGCCATTGTTCTGTGATATTATTGAGTATTGATCCCTGATCAGGTATTGACCTTTGCACTGTATCACATGACACAGTATGTTTTAAGACACGCAGCACACCTTATACCCTTGCAGTCCCCTGCCTCACGCTTAAGAAAAATGCAGTTCTTTCGGTAGCTGTCTTTGCCCACTTTTGCATAATTTAAAATTGCTGTTCAACATTTATGTACACCTGGATACCCTGAGCTGCACGTAGATGTTTAAAGTATACTGCATTGAGTCCATTTAACAATGTGGATCTACACTTTACATGTTCCTACAGGTTGCCAATCACCGCTGAAGAGTCCATATATGCTAAAACTAAACTATTGTAAATGCTGCCCCAGTGATAGTAGAATGGGAAAGGGGAGGATATTTGTGGCCAGACATAGGAGGTAATATGTATGAGCCGAGGGTGCCCGCAAAAGAATAAGAACATTTGGGGACCTTGCATTGCCTACTCGTAGTTACATGATGTGGGCTGAGAGGCCAAATTATTAATCACATCGATATATGACGTGTTACGAAATGTCTTAAACTTATACTACATGGCTGCATGCATCTTGTTGTATATTTTGAATCTGTATATTCTTTGTGTCTTTTACATGTATTAGAAAATCATAAAAACATTTATAACAAAATTAATTTTAGGACATGCGGAATGGAAGAAATATGCTTTGCTGTCACAGATGTATTATTAATAGTATGGTTTCGGGATCTTTGAAGAGCCAATGGTTTTATTTCCTTTCAACACAGCCTTTCGAATGGAAATCAGCACCAAAATTGCAGAGGTGTTTAAATGTCGAGCTCAGTCCTTAGGTAAACCTTAATCATTTGTTACTATAGTGAGTGTAGTCATGGCATACTACAGGTACCATACCAGGAGTGGCTCGTCCGCTATGGTAGAGGTGCGTCGCCCTCCCCTGCTGAGATAAAGGCAGCCAAGGCTGGGCAGGACCATGACAAGAGCAGGGGGAGGTGTAGTGCACACTGTAAGTGCGCTTGACGGTTTGGCCGGCTGTCTAAGGCCAGCCAAACCATCAAGCGCACTTTAATCTCTCTCCACCCAAGCTTTGTAGTACAGCTGGTGGAGTAGAGGCACAGGCTCCTAGGGCCGTTAAACAAGCCTGCTCAGGCCAATCATGGCACTGCTCTCATGCTGTATTACCAGTGTGAGAGCAGCATCTTGATTGGTCTCTAGGAGCAGGGGCCAGAGCAGAATAACCACAAGACGGTGGCCGGCAGGGGCAGGTAAGTGCTTTTTTTGTATTATTTATCCCCTACCCCCCACACCTCCTCCTGCCCACCACTGGTTATGAAGGGAAGCCACTACTGTATTAAAAATAGTTTGCCTGGGGTGCAATGGGCTTTTGCCCTCACTATTTCCTGTCTTGGGCCACTATGATATTGAAGAGTGACCTGAGGCATGTGTGCACCTCCTTCAATAGCAAGGATTGCTCTGGCACAAATTGTGCACCAATGTAATCTCAAAGGGATTTTTCCTTATATGGATTGGGATTCGCGCCTTGTAAATGAAAGAATGCTTTTTCCCCTGTTTCCATGCCACTTTACTGAGTGGGCACAAATTCAAAGAAGCTGTGGTAGTGCATTGATTTTATGCCACATATGGGGTGGTGCACAGCCTGTGCACCCTTTAGGGTGGCCCTTAAGAAGGGGAGATAAGGGTCCCAGAGATCCTCTTCAGGCGGGTGCAGTTACACACCCCATCTTCCTGGTGAGAGATGAGTGTTGCTCTCCACAGCACAGGCACAAACTGTGAGAACGTGTGCCTGCGCTAGGGAGAGTACCTATCCTTTCATAATCTGGTGAAGTGTGTTCCTGTCTGTTTGTGCCAGATCCATTAGATTAAGGGTGCACTGTGGGCACAATTAGGGACAATGCCCTTTGCTTTGTAATGTGGCCCCTTCTTTCTTGATCACACTTGCGTTAGAAAGAAAAATGCCACCATGCAACTCACTCACAAGAGACCAGGGTTCGTATTACAGGTAGTGCCAAGTAGGCTTTTGCACCCCTGTGGCAAAGCCCCAAGCAAATGAGGGGCTCTCTTTGCCTCTGCTCTGTATTATCGATGTGGGTTCAGAAGTAAACTGGCGCTTAGGAGGCGCTCTCACAGTGTGCTTCCTGACGGCAGCCCTCTGGACGGTGGAAAGAGGGTCCCATGGACCCCCCACAGATATTCCCTGGCAGGAGGGTGCAGTCTTTCACTATACCCGCCTGCAGGGGGATCTCTTTCCCCTCTTTAAAATCCAGGCATGTTGCCCCCTGCACTGTGAAACATTGAGCAGCTTTGAAGCAGCTGCTCCCTATTTCACTGAATGAGCTTCTCCCAGAGAAGCGCGAGTTTGCATCTGCCTTGAGGGCAGCACATTCATATAATAGGGTGCAGGGTTGCTGTGTACTCCCAGCGCACCTGTTTAAAAGTGCGCTGTGGCACAAACAGGGACAGTACACCCTTTCAATACAGCGGCCCAGGGTGGCACTGCTGTGGTGCACTTCTCTCAATACTATCAGGCCCAAAAAGTTCAGCATTTCTAAAAACTACCATGTCTGTGAAACGAATAAAGAAACTTAACTGATAACTTTGAAGAACATAAGGTTGACAGGTGCTATAAAATGTTTCTTTACCATATAGCACGGATTATGTATATCTATTTTATTCAATACACCAGTAGCAGACTGGGGCAGATCAATCTCAGAAATGTTTCTGTGCCCTCGTCATGAATCTATCGGCGGCACCAAGAGGGAATTGAAGAGCACTCTGAAGTACTGGAGCTCTGAAGTCGGAATCGATAGCTCGTGAAAGCATTATGGGAAATATGGGGAAGTGCTTTTGCAAAACTGTATTTTGTATGTGTTCTTCCAATCAGACGGAAGGAAGATGAAGCGATGCTCAGTGGTATATATACTAGGTCTAAAACTGGCGCAGGACTCTATAAACAAATATGCCAGTGTCGTTCCACACATGCACTTGTACCATTGCATAATTGCGATGTGCTTCCCGCAAGAACTGCCACTGATCAATACCTCTTTGCTCATTAAAATGCCAATGGATGCTTTATGCTTCATTTTAACTAGCGGACACAGCACGTGACCTCACAAATATTCATATTAAAATCTGCATGCCTATGTGCTGCTCACTGTTAAAAGTTCAGCAGCTGTTTGGAAAAATGTGGTTTGGATTATCCAAATATGTCCTCAATATATATGACCACTTCAGGTTCTTCACTCTCTGGCACTGGCATACAATGATGTGTTGGATGCAGGAGATTCATTAGGAGTGAAGAATGCATGTAATAGCAGGGAACAGTCGAAGCAGATATGGCAGGGTGGGGAAATTCCATTTGAAGGCCCACTCAGCCCTCTTTAGCGATGCACCATTCAAAAATTTATAATATAGTCCAATGTAAGCAAACTGACCACTGAACATTGGCCAACCTGTGGATCACTCTCTAAGCAGACATCAATTGTCCGTGTTCCCTGAAAGAACATGATGGACACATGAGAAACTTGGTGAAGCGCTCTCTAGTCCAACCCAAAATTAAGCAGGCCCTCAATTCTTCTCTTAGGCCCACATTTCCATGTCTATAAAGCCAAGAATCAGAGTTATTCCCAACAAGGTCAGTCCTCTCATTTGGTGCAAATCAAAATGTGGTCAGTGACTTCCTACCACTGTCCCGCTAGACTTGTGGACTAATTGAGAATGCAGTGTCCTGCCAAGGCCAAGGAAGTAAGAGGAGAATCAGCCTGCGATGTGCTTGGAGTATCAATGGGTTGCTTCCAGAAGCCATCAGGTCCTCATCAGGTCATAGATTTTTGCTGACTAATCTCCCTGGGCTTGGTGCAAAGGCATCTGGGGGCATATTTATGTAGGCTTTGCGTCCTAACCTAAGTAGGATTTATCAAGCCACACAAGGAGTCCTTGCGTGGCCCTGAGTGGCTTAATAAATCCAGAGTAATGCAGCACAAATCGCTATATTGCATTACTCTGCCCTAGGGAGGTGTTTTCACACATTCACCCATGGATTTTGGCACATTCTCAGATTTACCATCAGTGGTAAACCTGGGAAAGCGTCTGATTGCTAAGCCTCCCCAGGGGAGGCGTAACGAGGAGAAATATCTTTATTTCTCCTCACTACTTCCTCTTCCATGTGTGCTGCATTGTGCAAAAATTGGAATAAAAATGCCTCTCAGGATTAGCCCCTTCCTGCACATAAATAATCCTGCTTACAATGCAGGCACCCTTGCATCATGGCGAAAGGATGTCTGCATTGGCTCTCGGCAGCACATTGTGTGCCAGCGCTGGATAATGACAGGAATGCACCATCTTATGTAAATATGGCACATTCCTACCCTTTCCCTATCATACTGTGCAGCGCAGCAAGGTGACTTGCTGCGTGATAATTTCATAAATATACCCCTGGTTCCCATAGCCAACATCCTTACCTACATTTCCAAGGGACAGGGCCTCAACTACCTCACAACAACCACAGAGGAAAAGCGTTTTTTGAGTAAATAACTGGTTACCTTGAACTCCTTATGGGCACTATTCATCCATACCTGAGGAAGAGCATAGGACTGCACGGAAACTCTCATCTGTTATTCAGCTGTGATAAGTGATGGATGCTAAGTTCCTCCCTTCACAAGCCAGCAAATATGACACGCCAAATAAATAAATAAAATCATTTGCGCCTTGTGAGGAGGGGAATGAAAAACACCACCCAGGATTCCAGTTCACTGTGTCAGACCCAATATTTAGTATTTAGACCTGGGTGGCTAGCGACCCTGCTGCTCCTGCCAAGTACCCAGTCCTCTGCAATTCTTAGTTCCTCCCTGAACTGAGGCATTGCTATCTTGCCCTCACACCACACACATTTTCCACATGCAGTGGCATGCGGTCATTGGTCTCCCAGGCCTGATCACACAGGCAATAGACAGAAAGGCTAGCATATCTGCACAGACCACATCAAACCACATCATAGACCACAGAAGACTTACTGACCGGCAGTTAAACTTTGGATTAGAGCAAGTTGCCAGTCATAAATCATTGTCTCTGCATCCCTCTCCCTCAATTCCTGCATGCCCAGGGACTTTTGCTCCTCCTCAGTCTAGCCACCCACATCCATGCTGCCATGCTGAGCTGAACAGCCAACTCTGGACACAGAAATGTTTTGGATAGAAAGCCCACACCTGACTGTAAGAAGGAACATTTTATTTTCAAGTCATTTAGCCATTTTGGGTGTGGGCATATGATTCAAATACTCCATGAAACAGTAGGCAGGAAAATAATAGAATTCCAACATCTGCAAGCTGCATTTTGTGACAGATCCTTACCAAAACAGCTCATAAAAATGGAAGACAAACTTATTTGTACAATGCCCATTTCTAACTGTTAATTAAAACAGACCCCATATTTAAAGCGATAAAATCACTTGTGCTTTGAAATGCCTCAACCTGAATCTCCTTGAGCGAAAACGTGGTTTATTAGCTGGGGTGAATGGTAGTCCACTACAAGTAATAAAGTCACTACCTTGTTAGGTCCAGTCAAAAGTTTCATTAATTTAAAGCTGAGCTCAATCCCTGGTAGCTACGGAACAGAGCAGACAGGCTTAGCTTAGAATAAATGTGTAAAGCATTTAGAAGTGCCATAACAGTTTAAAAGTCAAATGCACAACACAATAAAAATCCCACTCCAATTAATAAGAACAGCGGTTCATTTTTTGAGTAAAATGACAGCAAAATGCCAATGATCTAATAAGGGGACCAGAGATATGAATTTTTAAAGTTTTAAGTAAAAATAGCACCAAAAAGTGCTAAGCTCCAAGCAGTGGCATCATGAAACTCCTGTTCCAGCAACTGGAGCAGGGGGAGGGGACAATGCTCCTGGACCAGGACCCAGAGAGCACTTTGCGCCGAACCATGAGGGACTTGTCGGTTCACTCGTGGCGGTGTGATAGAAGGTCCGTAGATCACTTAAACCCGTGACCTATTAAGTCTTCAGTATTCCAACTTCTGTTGTATTTTGAGAGTGACGGCGGGTCGAGAGACACAGTGTTACGAGTGATGGCGATATGAAGTAACGATTGCTAATATTGCTAACCCCAGGTGTATCACCTATCATAGTGGTCACCAGAAATTAGAATTTGGATTACACTACAGAATTTGGAATACTGAAGACTTAATACGTCACGGGTTTAAGTGATCTACGGACCTTCTATCCAAAGCGAGATAGAAACTGGAAGAATACGTCAAGAATACTTGCTTTTGTGGAATGAACACGTACCAATTTGAAAGTTTTTTGGAAGTGCTGATCCGGGTACCACTTTGACCATCATAAGTTTGGAGTAATTTGTCGACTGCCCTGAGGAAGCCCTATTTAGGGCGAAACGCGTAGGCTGCACTCTGGGTGTACTATTCATATGTGGTCCAAGAATCCATTAACGGATCATGCCTAACATCATTTGAAGAGTCCGGATTGATTCATCTATTGTGCATTTGTGCATTTTGAAATGTTTATGTTGCCTCTCTGTGCTTTTTTATGTGTATTATAACAGTGTGGTCTGTTGGCAGAAGACCAGTGAGGTGGGCAACTTTGACCTAGAAGGGAGTTTACGATTTGTGTATAACTAGGTGGTGCGGCTTGTAAGTATCCCTTTCTGCCTTTGTTCCTGTTGTTTGACTTCAGTGATGCAACATTGATGGCTGCACTCCCACTTTAAAATTGTTCCAGCACCACTATCTGACAGAAGCTGTGTTCGACAGGAGAGGGAACAAGGCGATAGCTGCATTTCTCTCCCTCCTCTCCTATTTTAATGATGTGCATCAGCTGGGGTGTTTTGTCCACGTGGGAAGACTAACCTACATACTTTAAACCTGTTTCCTTTAAGCTTAAAATATTTCAGCTCTTTCTGAGCACTAAAAGTGTCTTATGTAATTAATAACTTGAAAATAAGAATGGAGAATAATACCAAAAACTGTTTTCCTTACCAGGCTTTTATGAATGCAGAAACTATGTCACTCACTTTTTGTAACACCAGAAATGCATATAGCTCACTGTAGAAAGTGTTGAAATAGCATTTGTACTTGTCAAGATTAATTTTTCAGATTTAATATTTCTATTACTCTCCCCCTTATGGAATGCTATTATTCTGTCTAAATGATAGCTTTTATTTAATCAACTGCATTCATTTTTAGTCCAGGTTTGTAAACATGTGACATAAATCAGGGGAACTACGCTGGCCAAAACACATTTATTGGCATTTCAACTGCCCAGAAGGGAGGTGAGAGAAAAAGTAAATCAGAAGGTTAAGATGGAAGAACAGGGCCAAACGGAGGGGTGTAAGGGAGAGAAAGAGACAAATGGACAGAGGAGTTAGAGGGGAGAAAATGGAAGAGAACAAATGCAATAGAGAGATAGATAAGATATGAGGAGAGAGACAAGTGTGTGATTGGAAGTGAGATACTGGGCAATACAAGCAGGCAGAGATGAGAGAAGAAGGAGTAGCAGGAAGTAGGAGGGAGGCAGGCAGGAGAGAGAGAGATGAGAAGAAAGGGGTGTAAGATAAAAGGAGGAGGAAGTCAGTGGAAATTGAAGAGAGAGAGACCAAAGGAGAAGGGAGATATAGGAAGGGGGAGGAGAGAGAAAAAGAGGAGATTTGGGGAAGAGAGTGCTAGTAGAAGGGAGTGAAAAGAGAAAAGATAGGAAATGTGAAAGGATAACCCTTATATGGAGAAACGGTCTTGCTCGCAGCCATTCTGATACGTGTCCAGGTTGGGGGTATTTATTTTTTCTGGCTACTCTCCTGGCTCCAAGGGTAGTCAATGCTCACAGTAGACTGGGACCTTCATGAATTTTGAGGCCGACTACGATGAAGCCTGGGTTTGATACACAAACCAGGTTTGGCTCAGTCAGAGGTTTTACCTTGAGTCTTAGGGACCGATTTAAATCTTGGCAGATGGCCAGCTTCTCCACCAGGGCGACAAAGTAAATTATTCTATTATCCTGATGGAAGTGCCACCAGCCAAATTTAGAAATGTCTGTGGGCCCAGCGGACATTTCTAGCATTGGCCGAAACCGCCGTCATGGCGGTACATGTCAATGCATTGTAAGTTTGCCAGACAGCTTCATCAACATGATAGAGCCACACTGCAAAGTTACAATGTTTTTTTTATTTTCAAAAATAAAATCACAAACTGGAAAACTCTTTTTGAAAAAAAAAAAAACCCTTGCTGCCACGTTTTTCTTGGCATTAACAGTCATTGAAAATCGACTGTATGACCCCCATCTAAATTAGCTATGCAGATGTACAGACAAACCTCTAATGGCGGGCCTTCAGTGGGGTTTGACTACAGTCGAGACGGAGTAGTCTCTTCTGTTGTCAAATCTATGGTCTGCCTGATTCAAAATCAGGTGGGCAGACCATAATGTTGGCAGGAAGGGAACTCCGTCGCTGTTGCAATGGAGTACTCTTTCCACCAATATTTAAATCAGGCCCTTAGTCTTTTTTATGAAAGTCAAAATCCTTCAGTGGGTCAAGGCAGCAAGTTGTATCCAAGAAGTCCTCACAAAGTTGTATAGTCGTTAGGTGAGGTACCGCTGAAGCCATTGGTTTTGGCAGGAAAAGCTCAGAGCAGGAGAAATTAAAATTTTGCACCCATGGACATTTTCTTGCCAGCAGGATACTTTTGGCACTTTCACCTAGTCAAGATTTCTACCTCCTGACTTAGTCTCTTTTTTCGAGCTCAGGATCCTCCAGTGGGGAAGGGCTGTGAGCTGTGTCCGACGAGGGCTTCACAAGGCTGGTTACCTTCTCACCAAGGGCCCAATAATACAGATTTGCTGCTGCGGAAAAGCTCAGGGCTGGGGAAACCCATTTCTTCAGCTCAGCAAGGTCGCCCCTTGGAACAATTGGCTTAGCAGGTTTGTCGTGGCCCTCCAGAGTTCTTGAACTCTAAAATCTTTCTAAGTTCCAGGTTTTCAGAGATGCTAGAATAGGTCCAATTAGACACAGCCAAGGGTGCCAGGACCTTAGAAAGATCACTTAGTGGTCAGGACTTGCTCTGAAAGAGGCCACAAGCAGGGTCCAGGTCAGGTCATGTTGAAACTGGTCCCCTGGGAGCTGCAGGAGAAAGGACTGTTGTAGTTTTTTGTGTCCTTGTAGCCAACCAGGAGGCCAGCCTCCTGACCCTTGGAGTCCACTTTTGTTTGACCTGGGTACAATTGGGAGCAGGTCCAGTCCTCCAGGGCTCCTCTCAGGTTACAGACAGCAGGTCTAGTCCTCTTCTGTTCTTCCTCAGGTCCAGCTGTGTTCTGAAGAAGGTGTCTTGGGGGGCTAAATTTATGCGTGGCGTTGGCTTGTGGTTAGGGGTGACTCCTGGCCCCTGTCTAAACAATATAGTAAACGTTTATGGGGGCAACCCTACCCAATTTGCAGCAGTTCCTGTGTGTTCTACTACAAACAATCCCACAGTGCTCCTCATGCACTAAATCCAAGTTGGCTAAACCCTTCTTCCCTTGTGAAGGGCCTGTGTGGCCATGGTAATGAGCGGCCCCTCCTCTGTGGTCACTTCAAACTAGTCCTGGGGGCAGATTTACCTCCACGGTGTTTGGTGCCTGCCTTTCTGGGAGAATAAAGGAAGTTACCTGTCCAGGTGTCATCTGACTGGTCTTCTTGTGTCAAGGGCGGTGGTTACTCACAATGCCGACACTCCCAGGAGCAGAACGACGATATTTTCCAAATTCCACCACCGGTTTTCCCACAGCCACCTACTCAGTAATTACCAGCGGCCGTGTGAACCCCGCCGGGGGAAAGGGGAATGGGACAGAGAAGAGACTGCCTGGTCTTTGGCACTTCCACCTCCTTCTTACTTCTGTATTCCGTCCTGTTCTTTTCTTACACCCTCTCTATCTTTTACCAACTTGTGGAAGCACTGCAACAGAAGAACACATAATTACTAATTCCCTTCTACTTTCCCCCACTCTCCCACTCTCCCCTTTGGCTCTTTCCTTACCCAGAGTGTCTAAGGCTTTCGCTCCTCTTCTATTCTTTCAAAGGCAACTTTTTAATTCCTCTGAACTCTGTATGACAACGATAATTTTATACTTTAAAACATTATAGACTTTCTTACTTTTTCTCTTTCATTCCTTTATTCTCTCACACACTTTCTCTTCTTCGTTAATTCGCTTCTGTTTTGTTCCGTAGGTACTTCTGTAATCAACGCCATCAACAGGACGACGAAGGAAGGTCAGGAACTGAGATTCTGGATGGTGAGTATGGTACTACTGCTTTTATTTCTTTCTATTTATTTTTCCTTCTAACTATTATTTTCTCTTGCCTATTACCTAACTAACTAACCGACGAACCGAAACGCGCTATCCTACGCCTAAGCCTAGCTCCCAAAACTACTCTATTTCTACCTAACTAGAAGCCTGTCTTTACGCTACTTAACCCAGAAATTCCGTTGGTGAAGTGCGCGGTTCCAATATCAACCGGCGCACTTCACAGCTGGTCTAGACCTCGCGCTCGCGTCCAGGAGCGCAAGACTAGACCAGCCACTGCCTCTGCGGTCCTCCCTGTTGGGAGTACAGGAAGAAATGACCGGCTGTGTGCGACAATCACCCGCAGCCTTTTGCGAGCGGGTGATCTCTTAACAACGGGCTCATTACAAGATACGGAGGAGCACTGGAGAGTCTTTGCTCCTTTTTCCAGCACTCTGACAGTACCCCCCCCGCAAGATGAAGCCTCCGGGCTGAGGCTTGTGAGGATACTGTGAGTAAAAATGTTTGGTTAATCGGGGAGCATGAACATCTGATTGTTCCACCCAAGACCTATTCTCAGGGCCAAAACCCTTCCAATCTACGAGATAGAAAATTTTACCTCGAACAGACTTGGAGTCTAAGATTCTTTTAACTTCAAATTCTTCTCGTCCTTCTACTAAAATGGGTTCTCTACTCCTCAACTCTTTCAAATGGGGTGAAACCTTTTTAGAAGGGAAACATGAAACACTGGGTGTATCTTCAGCTGGGGAGGCAGTTTTAGTTTGAAAGTCACAGGATTCACTATTTGTTCCACAGAAAAAAGACCTACAAAACGGGGTTGGAATTTTCGATTTCCTTTAAGTTTGAGATTCTTGGTATTTAACCAAACCCTGTCCCCTACAAGTAAATCTGGCTCTGGTCTTCTCTTCTTGTCTGCACTTTGCTTGTAGCGTTCTTTAGCTTTCCTTAAGTTCTTAGTGGCAGACTCATGTACCTCACTAAGATGTTGTACAAAATCTTGAGCCGCTGGCACCAACACTTCGTGAGAGGAAACCACAGAATTTGGATGCCTTCCGTAATTCAAGTAAAAAGGGGAAAAACCAGTAGAGGCATTCTTTGCATTATTATGCGCAAACTCTGCGGTCCAAAGAAGATCGGGCCACTCTCCCTCTTGATCTAGAAGAAACAGCCTAAGATACTTTTCTAACTCTTGGTTTGCCCTTTCTGTTTGCCCATCTGTTTGTGGATGAAAACTCGTTGAATAACGCGTTTCAATTCCCAAACCTTTAGTGTAAGCCTTCCAGAAATGAGATAGAAATTGAGACCCACGATCTGTGATCAAAACCTTGGGTAAGCCATGTAACTTAATCACACTTTGGTTGAATTGAGTGGCAATTTGTCTTGCAGATGAATTCCCTTTTAGGGCAACAAAATGCGACATTTTGGAAAAGGCGTCTACCATAACTAATACAGAACTGAATCCTTGACTAGAGGGTAGCTCTACTATTAAATCCATGGTTACTGTGTGCCAAGGATATGGTGGGGTAGGTAAAGGTCTCAATAACCCTTGAGGAGCCCGCTTATCTGTCTTCCCCATTGCAATCAATCAATCAAAGAATTTGTAGAGCGCACTACTTACCCGCGAGGGTCTCAAGGCGCTGGGGAGAGGGAAGGGGGGGGGATGCTGCTACTGGTCGAACAGCCAGGTCTTGAGTAGCCTCCTGAAGGTCAGCAGGTCTTGGGTCTTTCGTAGGCTTAGTGGAAGGGTGTTCCAGGTCTTGGCGGCGAGGTGTGAGAAGGCTCTGCCACCGGTGGTTGTTCTTCGAATGCGGGGGACGGTGGCGAGGGAGAGGTCGGCGGAGCGGAGCTGGCGGTTGGGGACGTAGAAGAAGAGCCGTCTGTTGAGGTAGGCTGGGCCGGTTTTGTGGAGTGCCTTGTGTGCGTGGGTGAGGAGTTTGAAGGTGATCCTCCTGTCGACGGGGAGCCAGTGCAGGTTCCTCAAGTGGGGGGTGATGTGGCTGTGGCGTGGTACGTCGAGGATCAGTCGTGCAGAGGCATTTTGTATGCTTTGCAGTCGCTTGATGAGCTTGGCCGGGGCTCCCGCGTAGAGGGCGTTCCCATAGTCCAGTCTGCTACTGACGAGGGCCTGGGTGACTGTTCTTCTTGTGTCTGTCGGGATCCACCTGTAGATCTTGCGAAGCATGCGGAGGGTGTTGAAGCAGGAGGAGGAGACTGCGTTGATTTGCTTGGTCATGGAGAGCGTTGAGTCGAGGATGACTCCCAGGTTGCGTGCGTGGTCGGTGGGTGTCGGGGCTGCTCCCAGCGTCGTTGGCCACCAGGAGTCGTCCCAGGCTGAGGTGTTGGAGCCGAGGATGAGGACCTCCGTTTTGTCCGTGTTCAGCTTTAGTCGGCTGATCTTCATCCAATCGGCGACGGCCTTCATTCCTTCATGGAGTTTGGCTTTGGCGGCGAGGGGGTCCTTGGTGAGGGAGAGGATCAGTTGAGTGTCGTCGGCGTAGGAGATGATGTTGAGGTCGTGTTGTCTGGCGATGCGTGCGAGCGGGGCCATGTAGATGTTGAACAGTGTTGGGCTGAGGGATGATCCCTGGGGTACGCCGCAGATGATCTCGGAGGCTTCGGATCGGAAGGGTGGGAGGCGGACTCTCTGGGTTCTGCCGTCGAGGAAGGAGATGGTCCATTCCAGGGCCTTGTCTCGGATCCCTGCGTCGTGGAGGCGTGCGCGTAGAGTGCGATGGCAGACAGTGTCGAAGGCGTCGGAGAGGTCCAGCAGGATGAGGGCTGCGGTCTCACCATTGTCCAGCAGGATCCTGATGTCGTCGGTGTCGGCGATGAGGGCAGTCTCAGTGCTGTGGTTGCTGCGGAACCCTGATTGGGATGGGTCCAGGATGCTGTTTTCTTCGAGGTATCGGGTTAGCTGTTTGTTGACGATCTTCTCGATGACCTTGGCTGGGAACGGAAGCAGAGATGGGCCGGAAGTTCTTGAGGTCTCTCGGGTCCGCCTTGGGTTTTTGAGTAGGGCGTTGATCTCTGCGTGTTTCCAGCTCTCTGGGAAGGTCGCGGTCTCGAAGGAGAGGTTGATGATGTTGCACAGGTGGGGTGCGATGGAGCTGCTGGCTTTGTTGAAGATGTGGTGCGGGAAAGGGTCTGACGGGGAGCCGGAGTGTATTGTGCTCATGGTCTTGATGGTGTCCTCGATGTTCACGCTGGCCCAGGCTGGCAGGGGGTCGTGGTCGATGGTGTGTGGCGGGTCGATCTTAGTTGGGGTTGTCTGGGTGTCGAAGCTGTCGTGGATGTCGGCGATCTTGCGGTGAAAGAAGGTGGCGAGGAATCGCACAGGGGTTGCGACGGCGGGATGTCGTTGGTGTTGGAGCTGGGGTTGGAGAGTTCCTTCACGATGTTGAAAAGCTCCTTGCTGTTGTGTGCGTTGTTGTCGAGGCGGGCTTTGAAGGAGATTCTCTTGGCGGACCTGATGAGGTGGTGGTGGTTACGGATGGCGTCTTTGTGGGCTGTGTGGCTGTCCGGTGTCTTATCGCTGTGCCATTTCTTCTCTAGTTTCCGGCAGGTGTGCTTGGAAGCTAGGAGTTCCGAGGTGAACCAGCTGGCTCTTTTGGTGGTGTCGCTGTAGGTGAGCTTTTTCAGCGGGGCGAGGGTGTTGGCACAGTCGTCCATCCATCGTCTGAGGTTGCAGGCAGCGTCGTCGGTGTTGGATGGGTCGGAGGGAGGGCTGAGAGCGAGGGTTGCCTGGAGTTGGTCTTCGGTGACTTTGCTCCAGCAGCGGCGTGGGATCTGTTGGGTGCGGTGGTGTGTGGTGGGTTTCTGGAAGGTGAAATGGATGCAGCGGTGGTCGGTCCAGAGGAGTTCCGTGGTGTGGCTGAAGGAGACGTGGGAGCTTGAGGAGAATATGGGGTCAAGCGTGTGGCCGGCGCAGTGGGTCGGTGTTGTGACGAGCTGGCTCAGGCCGAGGTTGGCGAGGCTGTCGATCAGGGTGGTGGAGTTGCTGTCGTTGTTGTTCTCCAGGTGAAAGTTCAGGTCTCCGAGGAGGATGTAGTCGGTAGAGGTCAGGGCGTGCGTGCTGATGAAGTCGGCGATGGAGTCGCTGAACTGGGGTCGGGGCCCAGGGGGTCTGTAGACAAGGGTGCCTCTAAGGGTGGTGTTGGGGTCCGTGTGGATCTGGAAGTGCATGTGTTCGGGCGGTGCTGAGGGTGTCGTCGGTGCTGGTCGAGACCCTGATGGTGTTCTTGTGGACGATGGCGATTCCTCCTCCTACTGCGTTGACGCGGTCCCTGCGGGTGATCTTATAGCCGTCTGGGATGGCTATGGCGATGTCGGGTGCGGAGGAGTCGTTCATCCAGGTCTCTGTCAGGAAGGCGACGTCTGGTGATGTGCGTCGAGCAGGTCCCAGAGCTCGACGGCGTGTTTGCGGGCGGAGCGGGTGTTCAGCAGGATGCACCGGAGGTGGTTGAGGTCCTTCTTGGCGGGCGCCTCGGTGGCTCTGAGGCTGGTGTAGCTGCAATTCCGGCAGGTGAAGGGACCATGGGTGCGTTTCGGAGCGGCCTTGAAGCAGTTGTGCGTCCGTCCGGGGTTGAGAGCGTGTAGTGTGGTGGCATCGTATCGGCGTCGGTCCTCGAGGCTGGAGCGGGGGCGCGCGGGACAGGGGTTCTGGCGCTGGGCGCGGTCCAGTCGCGGACGGGCGCAGACGGGCTTGCCCTAGGCGCGCCTTCGGCGCGCCAGCGGCGCGGCCGCGCAGCGGCCGCCATTTATGGGGAGGTGGGAGGGAGGAGCAGCTGGGAGGCGGGAGGCAGGGGCAGCGAATGGGCAGTCAGGGGGGCGGGGCCGCAGGGGACGCAGCGGCGGGAATGGCGAGAGGCAGCGGGGTCACAGAAGGAAAAAAGGGGAGAGAAAACAGACAGAAATACGGGCGCAGTACAAATGGGGCAGCGAGGGGCACAGAAGGGAAAAAGGGGAGAGAAAACAGACACAAATACGGGCACAGTACAAATGGGGCAGCGAGGGGCACAGAAGGGAAAATGGGGAGAGAAAACAGACACAAATACGGGCACAGTACAAATGGGGCAGCGAGGGGCACAGAAGGGAAAAAGGGGAGAGAAAACAGACACAAATACGGGCACAGTACAAATGGGGCAGCAAGGGGCACAGAAGGGAAAATGGGGAGAGAAAAACAGACACAAATACGGGCACAGTACAAATGGGGCAGCGAGGGGCACAGAAGGGAAAAAGGGGAGAGAAAACAGACACAAATACGGGCACAGTACAAATGGGGCAGCGAGGGGCACAGAAGGGAAAAAGGGGAGAGAAAAAGGGGAGAGAAAACAGACACAAATACGGGCACAGTACAAATGGGGCAGCGAGGGGCACAGAAGGGAAAATGGGGAGAGAAAACAGACACAAATACGGGCACAGTACAAGTGGGGCAGCGAGGGGCACAGAAGGGAAAAAGGGGAGACAAGCAAAGAAATACGGGCACCGAGGCCACAAGCGGAAGGGCGATCTTACCAGCAGCAGCAGCGGGCGGACAACACAGGCGGAGCTGTGTGGTGGGGGAGCGACCTACCTGGCAAGGTCAATTGTGTGAATTGCACAAGTCCCACAGCCTTCAACATGAACTCGAACATCAGCAGGCAACCCAGGCCACCAAAATTGTCTCTTTATCAACTCCTCAGTTCGATGGATTCCTGGATGACCAGCCAACGGATTGTCATGGCAGTCGATCAACGCTTGCTGTTGAAGTTCTTGAGTTGGTAAATACAAGGCCTTGGAATGAAATGGTACTCCATCGATAATCTCCCGAGCTGGATCCTTCAGAGCCCAACTTTGCATTTCTTCAGAAGTTAAGACTTCTTTAACCTTTTCCACGAGAGTTTTCTCACTTGTGGCTCCAATGATCTTAGTTTCTGGAATTATGTTTTGATCACTAATGAGAATGTTCTTTCCATCTGTGTCTATTCGAGACAAAGCATCTGCCTTTCCGTTATTCCTTCCGGGCCGAAATGTGATTACAAAGTCATAATCGGCGAAATATAAGGACCATCTAAGTTGGCGTGGCGTAAGCGTCCTGGCCGATTTCAGAAACTGGAGATTTCGATGATCAGTGAATACCGTCACCACGTGTCTGGCTCCGAGAAGGTAATGTCGCCACTCTTGGAAAGCATCTTTGATAGCGAGGAGTTCCTTATCTGAAATTGTGTAATTCATTTCCGCTGATTGCAGTTTTCTGGAGTGATATGCCACCGGATGCAACTGCCCAGTTTCTTTATGTCTCTGTGAAAGTACTCCTCCAATGGCTTGCTCAGAGGCATCTGTCTCCAGGTAAAATGGTTGAGCAGGATCCGCATGCAGCAGAATGGGCGCCGTGGTAAAGCTCTTCTTCAAAAACTGGAAAGCATCTTCTGCCTCAGAAGACCATTGAAAAAACACTCCTTTTCGCAGCAACCTAGTTATTGGTGCTACCTTCAGGGAAAAATCTCGAATGAATCTGCGATAGAAATTTGCAAATCCAATGAAGCTCTGTACTTCTTTCACCGAGGTTGGAGGAGGCCAATTCAATACCGCCTCAATCTTTTTAACATCCATGGTTAGACCTTCCGGGGCAATCACAAATCCCAAAAAGTCTACAGATTTCACTCCAAAAGCACATTTCTCCAGTTTTACGTAAAGTTCATTTTCCTTCAGACAACGCAAAACTCCTTTGACTTGGTGTTGGTGTTCTTCTTCAGATGAGGAGTAAATCAAAATATCGTCAATGTAGACGATAGCGCACTGATCTATGAAATCTTTCAGGACATCATTAATGAAGTATTGGAAAGCAGCCGGGCGTTGCTTAACCCGTAGGGCATGACTTGGTACTCATACAATCCATACTTGGTTCTAAACGCCGTTTTCCATTCATCTCCGCTTCTCACTCGAATTAGATGATATGCTCCTGCAAATCTAATTTTGTGAAGATCTTGGCATCTTTTAGTTGGTCTAGTAGAACAGAAATCAGAGGGAGGGGATAACGATTCTTGATAGTAATTTTATTCAGGGCGCGATAATCAATACACGTTCTCAGATCTCCGTCACGGTTTGGAACGAAAAACAACGGCGAAGAAACTGGGGACTGTGATGGAAGTATGAAGCCATTTTCCAAATATTCCTGAATGTAATCCTTAAGATGACGGTTCTCAGCCTCGGTAAGAGCATATATACGACTGCAAGGAAGATTTGCTCCGGGTTCTAAATCAATTTTGCAGTCATACGACCGGCGTGGGGGCAATTTCTTTGACTCCAATTCACTAAAAACTTCAGCAAACTCCTGATATTCAACTGGTAAGCTCACAGTTTGCACAGCACAAACCATCATCCCTTGTTCGCATAGTAAGGCTGCTGGGTTTTCATCTCGGTTCTTTTGCTTTTCACCGAAGCAATGTTCCAAACAGTAGCTTGAGTTAAACTTCACTGTTCGATCGCTCCAGTTAATTGTTGGGTTGTGTTCAGTTAACCAAGGCAACCCTAGGATAATTCCGAACTGTGGGGCATCGATTAAGTTGAATTGAATTTCCTCCTTATGACCTTCTACTGAGACAAGTTCCACTAGTTCAGTATGACTGGTTATGGGACCGGAAGACAAATTTGTTCCGTCAACGGCTCTGACTGCTTCGCTTCTTTCTTTTGGTAAGCTTTCAACCCAATTCTGGAGGCATATTTGAGATCGCAAAAGTTTCCTGTGGCTCCTGAATCCAACATCACGACTACTCCCAAAAGAACTTGATCTTGAAACTTTAAAGTCATCGTCAAAATGAGGTGTGGAGCTGAAGATTGTAGTGTATTCGCCACTTGGTGAGAGATTGGAGTTGTATTCTTGTTTGCAACCACCAGCCCAACTACATTTACTGGTGGTGCAGAGAGTTTTCCTTCTTGTAGATTTTGGGCCTCTTGGGACATTCCTTTATAAAATGACCGCTGATCCCACAATAAAGGCATAGGTTATTCAGTCGACGCTTTTCTTTTTCTTCCTTGGAAAGGGGGCCTCTGATAGTTCCAATTTGCATGGGTTCTACACCATGCTCTCTATCTCCAGACTTAACAACTTCCGACCTGACTCGATCAAAGCGAGGTACACTGGGTCGAAATTCACGTCGTCTTTCACCTCTTCTTTCCGTTTGTCGATAGTCCATCTCCAAAGCTAAATCAATCAAAGCAGATACTTCTGTGGGGCGATTTGGAATCTGTGACAGGGCGCCTTTCAAATCATCTTTTAAACCCAGATAGAACAAGGCTGCCCTTTTGGCCTCTGGCCAATCTGTTTCGACAACAAGTTTGTTAAATTGGGCAAGGTAGGTGACTAGTTCTCGATTCCCTTGCCTCAGCTCCAGTAGTTCATTATCCGTAGCCTGTGCCACCTGTCAACGATCAAAAATTCGCAGAAACTCTTTTTTGAATTCCTCGAAGTTATATAAAATTGGAGAATCCTGAGTGACCAAGGGCATAGACCACGAAGCTGCATCTCCATTCAGGTAAGATAGGATGAAGGCTATTCGAGACTGTGCATCCGGGAAGACAGTGGGCCGACACATGAAATGCAAAGAGCACTGGGTTAAAAAAATTGGGCCTTTTGGGGATCCCCACCAAGCGTTCTGGCGGAGCCAAAGGAATTACAGGCGCCAAGGAATGAATGACCTGCGTAGCTGACCCCCACTAACTGCGGAACTCTGATTAAATATACTGGTCCCAGAAGGAGAGGGGTGGAACCTATTCCCAGACTCTTCGCTCTTCAACTGAGATGCTATCTCTTTGGTCTCGCGTCTAGTGGCCTCTATTTCCAATTTGAGTACCTTATTTTCCTCCCTGACTGCCATCAACTCATGCTGAATTTCCTTAAGAACATTCCCTAAATCTTTTAAGTCGAACCCTTCTGCCATTCTGATCGGGTGAGTATTGACGTGGGCACTTCACTCTGTCAAGGGCGGTGGTTACTCACAATGCCGACACTCCCAGGAGCAAAACGACGATATTTTCCAAATTCCACCACCGGTTTTCCCACAGCCACCTACTCAGTAATTACCAGCGGCCGTGTGAACCCCGCCGGGGGAAAGGGGAATGGGACAGAGAAGAGACTGCCTGGTCTTTGGCGCTTCCACCTCCTTCTTACTTCTGTATTCCGTTCTGTTCTTTTCTTACACCCTCTCTATCTTTTACCAACTTGTGGAAGCACTGCAACAGAAGAACACATAATTACTAATTCCCTTCTACTTTCCCCCCACTCTCCCACTCTCCCCCTTTGGCTCTTTCCTTACCCAGAGTGTCTAAGGCTTTCGCTCCTCTTCTATTCTTTCAAAGGCAACTTTTTAATTCCTCTGAACTCTGTATGACAACGATAATTTTATACTTTAAAACATTATAGACTTTCTTACTTTTTCTCTTTCATTCCTTTATTCTCTCACACACTCTGCCTTACTTTCTCTTCTTCGTTAATTCGCTTCTGTTTTGTTCCGTAGGTACTTCTGTAATCAACGCCATCAACAGGACGACGAAGGAAGGTCAGGAACTGAGATTCTGGATGGTGAGTATGGTACTACTGCTTTTATTTCTTTCTATTTATTTTTCCTTCTAACTATTATTTTCTCTTGCCCATTACCTAACTAACTAACCGACGAACCGAAACGCGCTATCCTACGCCTAAGCCTAGCTCCCAAAACTACTCTATTTCTACCTAACTAGAAGCCTGTCTTTACGCTACTTAACCCAGAAATTCCGTTGGTGAAGTGCGCGGTTCCAATATCAACCGGCGCACTTCACAGCTGGTCTAGACCTCGCGCTCGCGTCCAGGAGCGCAAGACTAGACCAGCCACTGCCTCTGCGGTCCTCCCTGTTGGGAGTACAGGAAGAAATGACCGGCTGTGTGCGACGATCACCCGCAGCCTTTTGCGAGCGGGTGATCTCTTAACAACGGGCTCATTACAAGATACGGAGGAGCACTGGAGAGTCTTTGCTCCTTTTTCCAGCACCCTGACATCCTGCCAGTGGAACAAAAACACTTCCCCCCTCTCAGGCCTTTGTCGCAGCACAGGGAGCAGTTTTTTCACATCATCAAGGTTAAACACTGACTTGACCACTGCAAGAGAGCTAATGCAAATTAGCCTCCAGGAGCTTCAGAAAGGAAAAAGGTAACTTTCTAAAAGTTAAATTCCTTAATCCTTATTAAAAATCCAACTTCAGCATTGAGTTGGGCTTTTAATAAATATTTTAAAAAGTGGTTTAATCATATTTCTAGCTCAGAAGTCTTCAATCTGTGGGTCGCGACCCCCAGGGGGGTCATTGAGTCATGTGAAGGGGGGTGCGCATTCCCCAGCTTCACTTCTGCCTGGAATCTGGAAAAAGCCAACCATTTCTGAACGGGTAGTTCCAATTGTTAAAATGCTTAAGCTGGAGCATCATTCAGGGAGTGTCCTGTGCTTTGAAACCAAAGCCGGTCAGACAGCTGAGCAAGGTTTCCTGCCAGGGTGCC
This sequence comes from Calotriton arnoldi, assembly GCA_963921515.1. Taxonomy (NCBI): domain Eukaryota; kingdom Metazoa; phylum Chordata; class Amphibia; order Caudata; family Salamandridae; genus Calotriton; species Calotriton arnoldi. The sequence continues at coordinate 643,881 of CAWUFW010009668.1, forward strand.
TGCTTGCCTGAAAGAAATGCAAATATGCACTACGAGTTAATCTGCAAATGTAATGGGTAACGAGCAAGAAACAGAGAAAGCCTGGGCTTCGGCGTAAAATAAATTGTGGTGAAATGTGTTAGAAGAATAGAAGTGTTTTATTTATACATTTTTGAGGGTTTTTATGTTAAAGAAAGGAGGGAGGCTAGACTGTTCAGGAAGGCAATATTAGCCATGGGGATGGGTTAAAGAAAAGTGGTTGTACAATTGTAAAGTACCAGTATGTGTGGCAGGACCAAAGGTTTTTGTTCTTGTTTCTTCTGAGCTCTGCATGCTTCCAAATAACGCAACTTTTTCCACAAAACTTAATCAAGAGTCAAGAGTAATTCATTTACCAATGTGGTAAATGTGTTTTCTGAATTAGCCATGTTATGAGTTTCAAAGGAAGCAACTTAGGAGTATAATAGGCACAAATACATACCCAGAGAAGGGCCAAAAGACCTGGTAAAATGCATTACAGATTGCTTCTGTAAACTGTAACTTACCTGGCAGGCACATTAGAATTCCTGTTCTGACTTTCATGTAGCTGACTTTTTATCAGTGGATCAGTAGTCCAGGGGCCGGCGCTAGTTGTCGATGTGTGCCAGAGTATGCGCCCGATCGCATTACAGAGGATCAGTTTGTAATGCGCTGTGATGTTGGCGCAGACTTTGAGCCCTGTGTTTATGTGCGTTTGCGTCTGTGCGCATATTGTATTAGCGCACAGACACAAACGCACATAAGCACAAACATACTCTGGCGCACATCGACAACTAGCGCCGGCGTAGTCATGCTCAATTCGGCCCCAGATGCGTTTTATGGGAGCTGCCAGTTAACACGTTGCCTGCGGCAGAAATTCCAGCCCGGTGCTGGACATTCCAATCGCAGGCGTGGTCATGACGGAACCCAGCCGTCATGCGCACAGGCCACCCGTGGCTCATGACGGCTGGGTTCCGTCATGAGCATCGAAGGGGTTAAACTGTTGGGGTACTTCAATTGCACAGTTAAATACATTTTCACATATACTGAAAGACCCTACTAGGAAACGTGTTTCTGAATGGACAACTGAGCTCTGAAGTGTGTGCTTTTAATTGTGATTGTATTTACATAGCGCGTACTATCCCTGAGGAGGTGTTGAAGGGACAGTTAAGTAAAAAATTGCATTACATACGGTCTGGTTATTACTAAAATCTAGATTTTGGAAGCACTATTTTATCATAAAACGTTTCACACATTTTGTAGCAGTTTATCTTATACTGTGTGTAATGCAAGTATAAAATAATGGCTTACATATTCACAATACTTACGGTCACAGGCTGTGACCTCGTAGCACTAAAATTACACAAATCACTATTCTCCACTGCACCAACCAAGATTTAATTCTGTGGCTCTCTAATTGCACACAGGCCTTTGCAGAGCATTAACTAATACAGGTTTCATAATGTACTGTAGTGCATTTCCCACTGAGTAACAAGTTGTATTTATTTATTTATCTTTCATTTAAGCTGCTCGTTATTTTATATGTAGCTACCTGACGGGGAAATACCTAAACAACATACAGAATATTTTGTTTTTAGCTACACCTTTGACCTGCCCCCAAGCTTAGATGCTCAAGGCCCTCCAGCCCCCCAAACATGACTAAAGTCAACAACAGCAGCAAACTAATATAACCAGAAGTCAGTTTTTGCTAAAATAGAAGTGTCTGTTTTCAGAATGTTAAACATAAAAACCTTTTTAGAAAAAGAGTGTGAAAGAAGATTAGGGGCCCACTTCCTCTCCTGGAATTAAAGAAAGCATTCTACTTAGACCTTACAGTTCATCATTAATGACTGTAAGTGGTTTGTTTTTATTATGATGAATGTTGTTCAGCAACCTCCAGTTCCATGCAGCTGTACTTCAAAGCTGTCAGCAACCCATGACATTTTGTATGGTTCTCCTCGGATGCCGTGCACTAAAGTTGCAGCTTATGCATTACAGCCATTATTATACCCAGGGCTATTGGGATTATTCGATTGTTCAGCTGCGACTATTTTCGCATAATTATAGATTTGCCGTGTTTGCCACATAATTCATCATCTACCGCATAATCTACAGATTGTTACAAAAAAAAGGTTTATAGCTTAACTGGTTCAAAAGTTACTAAAAAGCAGTGACACGTGTTGCTGCGCAGTAGAAGGCCCTTTGCAAAGCTGGACTGGTCACCTTTCAGTTGCTTATTGCTATATTTAGGTGTTAAACTGGTACTAATAAGGGGGACAATCACAGATTGACTGTCTCTCTGAAGAAAAACACAGTCACCTACAAACCTTTGGTTTACAAAACACTGCTTAATAGTATTTTCCATTCGTAAACATGATTTGCTGTGGGAATTAGGGATATTTATAGCTGTTGATGGTTGTCGATGATGAGGAGTACCAGCTTCTAGAACTTTTTTCAGGAGGGGGATCCTTGCGCCTAAAAATTTTTTAAAGAGGGTCTCTGCATCAAAAAGTTTGAAAACCTCTGTTCTAGTTAGTCCCAACACACCCTGAGATATGAGAATTATTATTTTATACTGCCTCCAACTGTTTCTCTATGGGCCAGCAAGCCTTGCTACAGTAAAAATAGCTTTTGGGTTCTAGTCAGTTGAAGGACATGTTATCTTTAAGTTTCTAAATGTCCTGCTTTTAAATACCATGTACCCTGTGTCGGAAATTGGGTTACTGGTTGAGGGGGTGAAATCCTACTCAAGCAGCAACCACAATTCTTGTCAGGGTGTAACACAAGCAAACCCCAAATTTACCTGCCCTCAACCCTCTGGTGTCTTAGCACAAAGCAGTCAGGCTTCACTTAGAGGCAATGCGTAAAGTATTTATGCAGCACTTCAAACAGTAATAAAGTGAAAACACAACAGAATAAAAATCCCACAACAACTTCAACAAATAGCGGAACATTTAATAAATTATTTAAGATCAAAATTACAAAAATCGAATCAGCAGAAACAGAGATATGCAATTTTAAAGATTTAAGTAGAAATAGTGCATAAAAGTACAAAGCACCAACTGTGTCTATCTGGTCATGCCATACTGGGACAAAGTCAGAAGTTCAGGCCAACCACCCTGGAGTACGGGCCGCATAGAGGGACCTAGTTAGGCCTTCTGAACAAAGTACTTTATGTCCTTGATGCACTATCTGTGTGGCGTTGCTTTGCAGCGTGCGGCATCTGTTCAGATGAAGCTGTGTGGTGAGGCTTTGTGGAACTTTGCATCACTCTACGTCAGTTCCGGTGAGCTGTGCGGTTAAGCTTGGTGGGGCATGGCTTCGCTCAGTGCCAATTCCAATTAAGCTATGAACTGTGCGGCTTTGCACAGCCCTGCGTTACTTCACATCGGTTATGATGAGGACAACAGTTGGGCTAGCAGAGGACATTCAGGCCCACTTCCAAAGGTCCAAGACTGGGGTGGCATGACTTGGGGGTCAGGACTCACACCAGGGTGCAGGGTTCAAGGTGTTTGTAGGCTTTTCTATACCTGAAGTTCTGATCACGATGCCAGCCAACTAGCACTTGAAGTCACTCTGGTGGTCCTTGGTTCAAGATGCAGGTCCAGTCCTTGTCACTCAGGCAGCAGGGCAGCAGAGTAGAAGTCGCTCTTACAGCATAACAGCACAGAAGTCCTTCCGAGTCTTCCACAGGTCCAGAGGTGTACTGAAGATTTGGATCTGAGGGTCCACTACTTATACCTGGTGCCCACGCTCAAGTGGGAGAAGTATCTAGAGTCCTCCGTCCACAAAAGTATCTGGAATTTCCCTCCCCTGGCCTCATCTTGTCTGGGGGCACAAAAGACTAGTGTGAAACCCTTTGTGAGTCTTTGGAATGTGCAAGTGTTGTAGGTGACAGCTCGGCCCCCTATCAAGAAAGAGATGGCCCATTCTGCCAACACCTCTTCCCCCTATGTATCCCTGTTTTGGAGTGATACACAAAGACGAACTGCCAGATACACCTATTCATGTCACCCAGGATACAGGCTTAAGGCACCAAATGGTTAGGACAAGAAAATACCAACTTTCTAAAATTTATCTACAGAAAAAATGTTCCAGGAGGGATTATTTATGCTTAGCTCAATATTATATTGGTCATAATATGATCCAACTGTACAACATCAGTAAATTACTGATGTATTATACCAACGACGTATTGTTATTAACATAGATGTATTTATAGAGAATGCATCACTATAACATCATATCCATTATAAATAATTACAATACAAATCCGGGTATTCTATACAGAGTTACATTGGTATAACAAAACTGGCGCCACCTTACGATCCCTGTAAGTTAATAACATCCATTCAATCTAGGGATCCAGGGAAGCGCGAAATCCTCTTAACTATACAGGTTCAACAATCCACAGTCTATGTGATTCAAATCATATATTTCAACTGTTCATAGAGGACTGAAGCACCATAAGGTGTAAGCAATGATGTCAAAGAGGACAAACTGCCAACATTTCAGTCTCAGATGGCACAACAGGTCCGCAAGACCATCATCAGGACTCAGTGTTAAGAAGGAATAAAGCCTGCAAGTACTGACACAAACCACAAAACACTAAAGGAAACAATAATACAAACTAACAATGAGTCATACATCAATGTGCATCCCTCACCCACAATCTATCTTAACACCAGAGTGTCGCTTATGGTGGCCACACCAAACCCAGAACCAAGTGCACCAAAAATGCCCAAGAGGGAGTGAGAAACACTTATTATACCATTAAAAATTAGACTATGGGTTGCAAGAACCATGTAGTGTCTGAACAAAAGAATCATGCCCATCCTAGCGAAAACACTAAAGCTCAGTTACCTCGCCACCAAATCAAGTCACTTCTGCAAAAAGGCTTGGCAGAGGCCTTATGCATCGAACAATTCTCACTAAAAACAATGCAAGCACACACAATTCAGAGAGTCCTCTTCAGCCAGGGTGAAAATAATAGCACATGGTTATACAAGAATGCTGGATCTCTTACACAGAAAAACACTTGCAAATCGGGTAATACACTCTATAGAAAAACAATGCCAGTTAGCATACAAATGCACAGGTTTACAAAGCTCATGGTGTCAGGGCCTCATTAAAACAGAACTTACTTTCAATCCAATAACCGGACTATCCAGACAAATCCCGCAACACGTCCAAACCCCAAATTAAGCCAAGGTGCATTTTAATTGGAAAGCTCAGCAACGTGGGCATGCCCCAAGCAGGTTATGTGTACTTCTAAGTGCTGCGGTAGCCATCTTGGGATGGCTAATAAGACAAAAAACAGGAGAGCCCAGCACTCTGCAAACAAGTTGCAATCCACATAAAGATAGTTAAGTAGGGCACCCCTAAAACACACTACCTTACGGGGCTACAAGACCTGCATAGGGGTGACATTAATAATTAAAAGCAATGTTTTCAGCTGCCTAAAAGGTTATTCTGACAGGTTGAATTGCAATTTTCACACGGCTACAGTCAGCGTACACATGGTATATTTGAAGCCATGTTTGCACTGTCACTATAGTGGATGGCACAATAGGTGCTGTAGTCCACTGATGGCATTCAACTTTCAGGCCCTGGGTACATTTTGTACCATATGCTAGGGACTTATAAGCGAGGTAAATATACCAATTTGGAGTATGCCAATTCAATCATGTTTACAGGAGTAGCACAGGCACTTTACTACTGGCTAGCAAGGGTAAAGTGAACGAAATTCTAAAGGCAGCAAAAATATAGGGTACGGCAAAAGGCAAAAAACCTGAGGTGACCACGCAGAAAAGGCAGATTTGCTGCAAAACATAACACTAATCAGCATGATCAAACTACTTTGTGTTAAAATGACCTGCATAGCTTATAGAAACAGGAGAGTAGCACTATTTTTAAGTCACTACCCATTACATAGTCAATTATTTGCCTGAGAGCATTTAGTAAAAGATGGAAGAGTTGCTTCCTCAAAGGACTACTTCATGTCTTATTGCTTCTTCATGTTTCTTTTATTGTGCTGTTAGTTGAACACCCTAATCAGTCTCGCCATTCTGTAGCCTTCCCAGAAAGACAGTGGAAACCAATAAGGAGATTTTCATCTTTGTTTTGATTTTTATATTTTTCTTGACAAAATCTTCAGTCAAACTCTTGGTTCCCCTGTGCCATTTAGAACTGCTGATTGACCGTTGGTGGTGTCTCTGCTGACTCCACCAGCCCTCAGTCACAGGCCATGGCCCCTCTCCCACAAGGTCGCTGCCTTTGAGGTGTCTTGAGACCCACCCTATTTAAGACAGGACTCCTGATGCAAATTATCTCTTCACATGGATGCCATCTCAGACATGCACACATGGATAGAGAAAATCAACAATTCCCCTTGTGCTCAGAGAGAACATTCACTGTTGTTAATGTCAATGCTTTTTGCAGTTTGATGCATGGCTCCATCAAGCATGATGGGGCCATACAGCAAATGTTTTTATTTTTTATTTTCTAATAGAAAATCCCAAAGCCGGATTTTCTTTTTGAAAATAAAAAAAGGTAATGCTCCCCTCACCATGGGGGTCTTCTCCCATGGCAAGGGGAGAATTTAGTGGTTTTCACTTCCCCTTACCACCAGGCCTTTCAAACTAATGTTCATCTAGTTATCATCAATTGTTTTCATTTTTTAACACTGTTCATGGCAGATTTTACTAATGCCCAACTCAATGATAGTAATTTGATTGACATAAGAATGATAAATGGCAGTGTCATACCCTCTGGGATTTGGGCTTATTACCTGCTGAGTACAGGAATATAACAGCAAAAAAAAAATGCTCAAGTCACTGAATTATCTTTTGTCTACATTTTTGCTGCAACTATTTTGAACTGATTAATGTGTTGATCTTCAATGATGGAATAGGAAATATCCTTACGCACTTATGTACAGTAAGTTAATGACAGCTGAATTATCGAACTATAATCAATTCCAGGAAACATCCATATCCTATCTATTTCTGCACCTATCACAGCACCAAAGCCGCCCTGATCGCTGCCACCGACGATATCAGAACCCTCCTCGACCTGGGAGAAATGGCGGCCCTGATCCTCCTTGCCCTCTCAGCAGTGTTTGGCACCGTATCCCACCACATCCTTCTCAAGAGGCTTCACCACATTAGAATCCAAGAAGACACCCTCAAATGGATCGCCTCCTTCCTCACCGGAAGGACCCAGAGAATACTCCTATTACCATTCACCTCAGATTCTAAGAACATCATCTGCTGCATCCCTCAAGGCTCGTCCCTCAGTCCCACACTGTTCAACACATACATGACCCCGCCTGGCCAACATTGTCAGAACCCATGGACTAAACATCATATCCTACGCCGATGACATCCAGCTCATCCTCTCGCTATCTGATGATCCCTCCACCACGATGGTCACTTCTGCAGGTGCATGATGAGCGTCGCCGACTGGATGAAAGACTACAGGCTAAAACTCAACACAGACAAAATGGAGGTACTGATCTTTGTGAACAACACCTCCCCTTGGAATGACGCTTGGTGGCCACCTGTACTAGGACCCTTACCCACCCCGACAGATCATGCTCACATCCTCTGCATCATCCTGTACAGCAAGCTCACCATGAGAAGTCTCTTGCACATGTTTCCTCACTTTCGGCGTGCTCTGTAAGTTATTCAAATGTCTCCCTGTCAACACCAGAGGTACCATCACCCAAGCCCTACTTACCAGCTACACTCTACGTAGGAATCACCTTGCACCTCCTGAAGAGACTGCAGACCATACATAATTCGGCGGGTAGACTCATCCTCGACCTCCCAAGGCAGACCAACATCACCACCCACTTCAAGAAGCTCCACTGGCTCCCCATTCAGAAGAGATGTCAATTCAAGATACTGATCCACAACTACAAAGCCCTACACAACCAAGGACCAGCATATATCAACCGGTGCCTGAACTTCCACTAACCCTCCAGACACCTGCACTCTGTGTACCTCTCCCTTGCCCACACCCACTGCATCCACCAAATCAACAGTGGAGGAGTCTCCCTCTCCTACCTCACTGCAAAGTCCTTGAACGACCTCCCCTTCACCTCTGGAGCTCGTCCTCTCTGCTGGAATTCAGAAAAGGACTCACCACCTGGCTGTTCAACTCAACCCTCTCTGCTGCAGCATTCTCAGCCCCTGGATAAGCTCATTGGTGATTAGCCACACTTTATAAGTCCTGATTGATTGACTGATTGATTTCTGACCATCAGTATACCAATGTTACAAGGTAACTTAATGAGTTTAGGTGTGGCATTGCTTTCAGTGTGCAATGGTAAGAAGTAGAACATACTGGTATTTGTTTTTCATTTATTTGTCATATTTGCTGCTGATATGTGAATGATTTTTAAACGATAATGTTAGAGAAGTGTGTTAAGGTAAAGCCTGCAGAAGTGCAGTGGCACAGAATGCTAATTAAAGTATTATTTCATGACCACCTGCATTTATTGAATCCAAAGGGTATGAGTCAAAGTGTGTTATACAGATATTATCTGCAGGCTATTGCTGCTGCTCAGTATTAGAGGATTTATTAAGCAGGTGGTTCTCAAGCTTCTCAACAGCAAATAATTTCTGTTAATTGTCCTTGTCATAGATAGGTGTGATTTTCTTTACATCAAAAAGTACATTACAGTTTGACATTCCAAATGCCATGATCTATATAGCATCACCAGCAGTGATCTTTAATCTGCTTTCAATACCGAGAGTATCTGAAAAACGCCCCCATTAATATTTGAGAACTGCTGCCCTCCAAGGCCACAGATCAGGGTTAGGCCTGCACTCCATCCTACTTGACCTCTCCATGATGATTGAGACTTAGCGCTTTTCAGCCACCTGGAGTAGTTCTGACAGTGGAAGGTAGAGCCTTGCAGTTGTTAATGCCTGTTCTGTTAGTCTAGTTATCCCTAAGGTTCAGGAAGCTCATGATTCTCTTTCTCCCATACATGTTATCACTCACGTCATTGACAGTTACAACATAATAATATTATATGTATGGTGAAAACATTTAAGATCTCAACACATTGGGCCTGTTGTTCCAGTGGGGCCTGTAACTAGACTAATTGGGAATCACAAAAGTTGTGGCATTACTGCACAAAGTATTCCCAGGCGATAAAAGTAAAATTAACAGTCAATGGTTTACAGAGGGGACAAATATTCCAGGTCATACTGAGAGGTTTTGACCCCAGTAAAATCAACAGCATTTCAGCTCAACATGTGGAAATTGGTCCTTCAGCTTCAATTTCTTTATGTTATTTCTTTGCATAGGAGCCTATACAGTATTGCCTTGTGATAAAACTTTTATAATGGGATCTATTATCATCAATGTCCCATGTATTGGTGATACTGTGTCTGGCATTACCTCCCCTTAACTCCCGGTGACTTGTAATAAAAACATAAGTGGTACAATAGAACTCTGATGTTAATGAGATTTATGGACACTTCACATACTGCCTAAAATTGTGAGTGTTAGCTAGCACCCTCAATTTACACACATATAATATTTTTCAAGATGGACTTTTGAATGGTAACCCATCTGTTTTTAGAGTGAAATCCATTAAACAAAATTGCACTTTGGCATGTAGTTTGTTCCTTGCATGCTGGAGTGTGATGCCTTATCATTTTCAGTTGAATTTCAACTCTATTCCATAATTTTTCACAGAAAAAACCTGTGGGCGTAGTTGTTTTTTCCTGGAAGTCATAATTTGTCAGAGGGTAAAGGTATCAATTTGTAGACCACAATAAGAATGAAAGAGGTTTCTATACACTATCGTATGTACTCCAAACAAACTAATCACTAGTCACTATGTCATCCAAACTAACTTATCAGTGATCAGCCAAGCTTCTTCATAAATGTTTGACTACATGAGGGAAGCAGTTTATTATATGATGTGATTGTGGACCGCACCGTGTAGTAAATTCATTACCTGTACTGGTTCCAGTTAGATTCATTTGAAAAACCATAGCTCAATCCTGAGTAGCTGTGGCTCTGAGCAGTGAGGTTTTATGAAAGGAACTAGTATAAAGCATTAAGCAGTACCAAAACAGTTGAATAAGATCGAAACAAGACTCAAAAAAGATCCAACATCAATTTACAAAAGTAGGTTGTATTTTTATCTTTCAAATGACATCTCAATGACAAACATCCACTAAAGGGTTGCGCAGTTAGAAATTTTTAAAAGAGCAATAAATCATTGTAATGGACCTCGCTCGCGGTCAAACTTTGCAAACTTTGGAAAACGTTTATAAAGTTGTAAACTACTACCCCTTCCCACTTTGGCTGACCAGCTCCATCAGGGAGCAAGTCTCAGAGGCCAGAAAGGCTTGGTTGAGCATTTACCTCGCAGTCAAAGCAGTTTCCAGTCCAGTTTCAGGCTATATGGGCCAACCGCCATAGACTATAAAGGAGTGGTCTTGATTCAAATGATGCTGAGGGTGCTGATCTGGTGAAGCGTGTCTTCTTGGTGCCACCTATCAGTCTATGAACATGGTGGGGTGACTTTGGCCACAGGGGTTAAAACAAGCAAGTAGTTGGAAGGTATTTTCTTCACATACATAGACATAGCATGGATGGTAGGGATCCAACTTGCCCTGATGAAGGCCTAAGAACCATTGAGGGCTCATGTAGGGGCCGAAACATGTAGGCATGATGATAAATAATGGCTAAATGCTATCTAATCTCTCCCTCTTCACCAAAATACATTTTAACCCTGACCTTTGTACCCTTTGAATAAAGGAAATTTCCTAGGGTTTACACAGATTGAGTTTTAAAAACACTTTGGACCATCCGCTTAACCACCATAATTTATTCTAAGCTCCCTCTCTTAGAGTTTTGTACCTCCTTGATGGTATTATATTACGGTGAGATGGATAAGTCGATGATGAAGCATGTCATGAAGATATGGATCAGACTTTTCCATTAAATATCTATTATATTGCTCCCCTAAGTCCCATGCACTTCTCACATAATCAAAATGTGAATGTCACTATATTATTTTTTGTGTGTGATTGGTAAAGTCAATAATATCGTGGTCATTCCAAAGCCTTGATATGTATTTTTATTAAACTCCAAATGAAACAGCCTTTGAAATAATAGCTGCTGAGGTCACGTCATCATCGGGCACACTTTGGCACCCATTTACATTCTTGTAGCTTGTCTTCTGACTATTAAACTGTTCTGGCATTCAGGGGTGCAAGACCAGAATATTTGGCCAGGTGCAGCCCACAAGAACAGCCAACTTGGGTAGCAAATCAGCCTTTTCTACATGGTCATCCTTCATTTCTCACTTTTTTTCTGGGCCCTATTTTTGCCAGACAGAGTCTTGCAGTTTTATATGGTTTTATCCAATTGGTCTACTTAACTGTTCTGTATGACCATTGCAAATTGTGCAGAAAACGGAGGACCTGGCCTGGCAGTTTGGGCTGGACTGTTCTCATAAGGAACATGGTCAAGACTGATTTGTATATGGCTGGGTGCAAACTGTGTGGCATAGTGAGCAAAAGAATGATGGATTAAACACCGATCTGTGACTGGGGGTGAGTGTTTGAAAAGTTTCAACACTCTGTCCATCATCTTGTTGTGTTTACTATGTTTGCCCTAAGTGGCCAAGGTTATGCCCAGATGTGGGTCCCTTGCTTGCTGTGCCACTTGATTCAAGCTAGCCTGGCTGATGAGGTGTAATACCCTGAAACCGGCCCCAGGATGCTTGTTTCCAGTCCAGGGTGGACCTGGCCTTGCAGTTCGGGCTGGACTGTTCCCATGAGGAACATGGTCAAGACTGATTTGTATATGGCTGGGTACAAACTGGGGTGGCATAGTGAACAAAAGAACAATGGATTAAACCCAGAGCTGTGACTGGGGGTGAGTGGTTGAAAAGTTTCAGCACTCCATCCATCATCTTGTTGTGTTTGAAAATACATCTATTGCATCAAAGTTAAATGCCATATGTGGCCTGAAGTGTGCATTTACACCACTCACATATATGACAAAACTGTCTGCCAGGAGCAGTTGTGTGGTCTGGCTGGGCTGGAGTTTAAATGCACCACAGGGACACATGGCTGGGGAAAGTGCTTTAGTCATGTAGGAAAAGCATGTTCTATATATTGATGTCACCCAGGGACTGGTACTGCTCTCCATGGGTCAAGTGGTCAGTCTTCGGTGTGCTTGATTAAGGGGCACAAAAAACAAAAAGATTTCTGACTCCAAGAGGGTACTGCTCACCCCAGAGAGCTGGACCCTGCAGGAGACCAGGCGGGAGAGAGGCCCAGTACCTGGAAGCCTGACCAGAGGAGCTAGGTGCTGAAGAACAGACCAGAAGGAATTTTTAGTTAAAAGGGGAACTTGGTCATTATTTCCACCTCTGGTGGAACTGGACAATGTGCTGAGACTTATCAAAGAAGGCTGTACATGGCACCCACACAGTAAAAAAAAAAAAAAAAGTTTTCCCCACTCAGAGCTTTTTACTGTACTGAAAATTGATATCTCAGGACTTTGCAGTGAAGGTAGATGGCCTCGTTGAGCCATGTCCAGCTACAGCTTTCAGCTCCACTGGAAGATTTTTACTTGTAAACAATTGACTAAATTCACAGATAAAACCTTGGACAGAGGCAAGGTGGCAAATCTATATGATCTGTGAAGGGACATTGGTAGCTGCGCAGTCCGGGATCGTCCCACTTAGAGCTCCTAGCACCAATACCAATGGCTTCTACAAGAGCTTGATGATGGCACATCAGACTTCGAGGGACCCACTCCGGCCACTGCCTTAGAATTTACCAAGCTGAAAGATTTTCACTTCCATTCAGACATTACTTCAGAAGGTAAACACTTTGACTGTGATGATCCATTTGGTATATCTGACCTCAACTCCATCACAATTGGCTTGGAATCAAACCTAGGTCACCATCAACTGAGAACTGTGACTTTTGATTGGTGCTTTACTTCTACTTGATGCTTGTTGCACTAATTAAAAAATATCTTCTAGTCACCTTAATCTATTTTAATGATCTTGGTGTCTTTTTGCTAGTTAAATTTCCATCTGGTGGAATTTCCATTTGGTGACCCCTTCTGGAGAAAAGGGAAATGGAGGTTTGGTCCTAGTATACTGAAGGACATGCTATATCACTGTTGCATGTGGAAGCAATTTCAGTAATATTTTGAAAATAATGAACTTGGAGAAGTATCAACATTAAAGACCTAGCATGCACTTAACATGGTGATTAGCTGAAAATGCATCACCATCAAGGCAAACTAGAGATGCAAATGGGCACTAGGAAAAGAAAGGCTGTAAAAAGACATCAAAAAAGCAGAGCAGAGTAATAGTGATCTTGGTACATAACTTTATTGTGAGAACTAATAACACTCAGTGAAAAAGTCAATCAATTACTTTCAGCACAATCAGAGAGGTCTTTACCCAATGTTTGTGGGACCGTATTAGAATAGTAAATGTGCCTTCATTTAAAATTCCCATTTTAGGTTTTTTTCTAAAGTTTTACAGTAAGGTTAGTAAGATTACTAAGATTGGGCTATTCATAAAGGAATTTTGGAGTCCATAAAGTAGTACTCTTGTAGAATGTTTTTATATACTCTTGCTCGACTTTGTGCATTGGCCCCAAAACATCTAAAATGGCAATAAAATGGGTATATTCAGGAAATATCATATACAGTTAGTAGAAATGGAGAGGACTGTGCCATCTTAGTAGTAATACTTTATTCGGTTATAGTTAACCATCAAAGTGTACACAACCAGAAATACAATAACACTAGAACATATACTGTAAAAATACATAACAAACCTTTTATATTTCATCCCTCATTGAAAAAATATGTAAAATAACAGTAATCATATCATGTTCTGTAAAATCAAAGAAGAGTACATCATCAGTCGCTTAAAATAAGAACATCCAAGCAACATCATACTATTTCATAAAGCAACATTCCCACAGAAGCAATATAAAAAACAGTGCAATGAGTCCAAAAAGTGGTCATGCATAGTGCGACCAATAGTAATGTGCAAGGGGCAAGATAGTTAAAAAACTTGTTTAGTTAGCACAACATTAATCAGTAGGCTTTAGAATTTTAATTCTCTTAAACCATACTGCTTGCAAAAATTTACTAACTGCAAATACTCTTTTTGGGTTTGTTTTGCTTTTTAAAATCCTAAAAGCTGCCAAGTGTCTGTAAGTTCCCATGTAATGGCAAATGGGCACAATCCATTTGCGACGTAAATTGCAGTAATTAGGACAAAAAAACATTATATGTATCTCGTCTTCGTCATTCAGGCCACATGGTGGACAAGTAATAGAGTCTTGTTTCATGTACCATTTACAAGTAAAAGATCGTAGAGGGAGAGACCCGTGGCGAAAACGTATATACAGACTTCTAGCTAGGGGCGGGAATATTAGATCTAAAAACTACTCAAAGGTGGGAAAAGACTTAAAATCTAAGAACAAAGCATTTTTACTAATAGGGATTTGGTTGTTTGAGATTTAGAATGCTGAGTCTAAGGTTTGACAGTCCATAAGTACTCAGAAAGCATGTGTTGGAATAACGCTGCTTTTCAACAAGGAGCACTACATATGCAAGTGAGCAGGTACAAGAGCCCTGGAGAATACTGAGAAGTACTGTAAGTGCAGCCCTTTCTAAAGCTGGTCCCATTAAGCTCAGAATAGAAAGGAGATCCTAGTTTGAAGTAATGCCCTTAAGTGTTTCACTGCAAAGTGATGGGTCAATAGCGTGGGGAAGATTTGTAGGTTCCCGGTAAGTGATATGTTAATGCTATAGGAAGGATGTAAACACGGAGGCATATAGGGTAACATTATTAAGAGAGCAGTACACAAACGATGATTCTCCTAGGAGTATTGTTAATAAGCCTTTTGAAGTGAAACACTTTCCAGACCTCTACGTTTGTAAGCCTCATATGTATCTAGCACACAACAGAGTTTCATTGAGAAAGGCCTAAAATAGCAGACATGAACTGAATACAATCATTGTTGTTGACATAGTTGCATTCATAAGAAATAAGTGGCCAGATGTACAAAGACATTTTGCAGTCAAAGACACTGCAATTCCCAAAATCACAGGGTCACAAAAGGGCTCCCCAAAATGTACTAAAGCCCTTATGTGGGTTGGACGTTTTTGAGACTCGTATAATGGTTTTTGCTGCCCTTCCTGAACTGCACATAGAAAGGGGCATGAAAGGGACATTGATTTCCTATTTTTGATTCGGAACGAGATGTATCACTGGTTTGTGACTGCAACTGAGGTTGCAAACAATTGATAAGACACCGACTCGAAGACGTTGTTGCTGTGGGGGTCACAAATTACAACCTGAATAAATCATATTCATTAGGCAAGTAATTCTACAAACCCCTGCAAGAGTACAATTTGTACTGCAACTTATCAGTACACAGGCCACATTGCATATTGTATTTCCATTTGCAAGCTGTACATACTTGGCCCACAAACTGCTACATCTCTGGGCCACATCTGGTTCATATTTCCTTCTTGCGAAAGGGCTCTGCCTCCGCCATTTGTCCTGCAATGTTTCTCTCACATCCCTTTCCCATTTTGTTTTTTTTCTGTTGCTAGTACACGATTTTTGTGACCATGTCAACACACCACACCAAAAAAGATGGACTGCAAGTCACCAGTGGCACAATCACATGTCTGACTGATTTGTGTACAAGAGTAACCGGGAGAGGCAATAGACCACGTTAATTTTCAGTTGCAGACGATCCAATTCGGACCTTCGTGCCTTTTGGGCATTGAACTATTTATCCAGCAAAAGAAACAAGTGACTTTATACTCGCAAAATAAAATAACCACCTCAAAACGTGACAGACACCTTATTAAACCAACAACCAGGTTCATGGTGCAAAAACCCATATGGCAAGAATCTGATTAAGTGGAGACCATTTCTCTTGGGTCAATGTGAATTTCCATCCGGTAAGCATTAATAACACTCAACATTTTAATGAAAGAATCAAGAAGGGTAAAGATAATATATCCATGAGATAAAGTCTAACATGGAACCTAATCCACAAAGGTTTACATTTTTTCCGTGTTCGCAAAACTGCATTGTAAGGTTTCCATCGTTGTATTCATTTTGAATTTTTCCACATACACTCACCTACATCCATAGGCCGGTGAGGTACATAAATAGGGGAGGTTAAAAGGGGGCGAAAGGCAGGCGAGAAGGGAAGGGAGCGGTCTCGACAACCAAAGGCCGAGGAAAAAACTGCATTTTAATGGTAAGGTTACAATCAGCGGAGTCTCCGCTGTCGTAACTTACCATTAAAATGCAGTTTTGTGAATACCAAAAAGTGTAAACTTATAAAAACGTGTAAGTTTACTTTTGCGAATTAGGCCCAGTATATTTAAACTTATAAAATGTGTGAAACTTCTATTACGTCAATAGGTCTCTCCCGAGAAATGTAATGGCATTGCAAATGAATGTTTTTTTCCCATGATGGCCCCTGTATGAAGCAGTAGCCATGTAGGAAAATTATGGATTTTCTTAAAGCCTACGCATAAGAAAAATATGTTACAAGATGGTCACGGGGAATACACATGCTTCTGCAGTGGCCATATTTGAACTAATTTTCTTAAATACAAGGAAATTTTCTCAGAATGGCTGTCTTCGGTTTTTGCACACATCTGTAGGGTCAACATTTAATGGGTTTTTTAAAGCATAAGAAAATGCAATGCAATACAGTCACTCACGAAGGTATAGACTGACATCTGAGTACTGTAAAGTTAAAAAATAAAATATTCATGGAATGCTGCTCAGTGTTAGAAAAGGGAGTGGCCTGGAGCAGTGTGCAGCTGCTTGTCCTTAACAAAAACAAATACTACAAAGAAACCAGGAAGGAGGTGAGGTTGGCTACAAGAGTGGAGCGCAGGCCCAAAAGCTAGAAACCCAGTAGCAGTGTGCAGCTCTAAAAATTGAAAAATAATTAAAAAAAAAAAGAAAATAAGGGAAAGGTTCAAGAAAAGTGATGCACTCCCATGAAGTACTGCAGGAAAATATAAAAGTAGCCCCACAAGTCAGTAGTGGAAGTGGAAGGACACAAGTCAACCAATCAAAAACATTGAGGATGTTGGAAATGACCGTCTTTTGTGTGGTGCTGTCCCAGGTTTTGTCCTTGCCTGGTTTTGCTGTCTGTAGAACTCTGTGCACTTTACCCTTGCTAACAAGTGGTAAATTACCTGTGCTCCCTCTTTCAACATGATGAAATCGACATATCCTATTTGACATATGTAACTTACCTATACATGGTTTCACAATATACCCAGGGCCTTTAAGTTAAATGTCACAAATGGACCTCAGTAGTCATTGTGCCATCCACTGTAGTGGCAGTCTGAATATGACTTCAGGCCTATCATCAGTAACCTAGTGGTGCAAGTGTAAACTGCAAATGCAATCTGTAATGATAATCCTGTTTGATAGGCCTACATTTAAACATTAATAAATCATCACTATGTTGTCTTTATATTCCCTTAAGGCAGGGTGGATGGTGTGTAAAAGTAGGACATGTAAAGCTTTAATGTTCAACATGTCCTTACAGTGAAAAAGTCCTTAGAGCTATTTTGAGTTAGCAGGGGTAGCTGTTCCATAGGAAAGCATAGAGATGCAATATTAACTTTAATAATTGCTATTTCTGCTTAGTAAACAGCTACAGATTGCATACTTGGACTTTTTCAAATATTTGTTACAACCCCAGTTTATTGGCAAAGTCAGATTTGTAATAAATATTTTAGAACAGGTACTTTTAAAAATGTGTGGTGGTGATCCTTTCCAGAACACAGTTCACGAGAGAAACAAATGAAATATACCCAAACCGTTGTTACCGGTGGCAAGGGAAAGAAACTCTTTTCTTTAAATAGCCCTCACTCACTCTAATAGTGACATGCTTCATCATAGGGCTCACCCCGACTGCTAAAAGTCGGGTGGGCTCAACCGTGTTTCAGGGAGCACTTAAGGATATTATGTATGGGGACGTACTGTTAAAGATAAATTTCTCACCCACTCCTAAAGAATTCTTTAATAGTGGAGTGGGAGGGAAGGTTAAAATATATACAAAAGGGTGTTTAGGATGTGATGGTCCTATGACCCTAGCTTTAGCACCAACATGTTTCAGTCCTTCCTATCTGGCCTAAATAGGTCCTGTGCTTTCGTCAGGGTGGGACGTAAAGAAGTTACTTCCCCCAAAGACACGAGTGAACTAGTTGGTTTGGGCACTTCTAAGTGATTAAAAACTGGAACAAGCCTAATACTTGCCACTGGTCTCCACGAGGAATTACCCCTTTAACTCAGGGCAAAGGATTCCCAAAGGGAGCGCAGGAGGGAGGCCTTGTCGTCACACTTTCATCAAAGGTCCTCCCTGCAGGGACCTACTGATCCTCTAGAAGCCCATTCACACAAGCTTCCATCTGTCATCCAGAAGCTGGATGGCACACTGAATGAGGTGTGAACTTGCTCCTAGTACTGAAACAAAGGCCTTGGATGTGGTAACATGTTCTGTTTCTCTGGCAGGCTGACCATATGGGCTGCGCCCTGGAACTTAATTACCCCCTACGTGGCCTACAGTGTCACAGGCTGATATAGCTAGCACCTGGGCCTTCCTCTTCTTTTGTCCAACTAGCCAGTCAAGGACCATGCTCAGTGGGAGAGGAGCTGCATCCAAAACTCGTGTTGAGTGACCACAAAGGATGGGCTGCTCATTTCCCTGGTCACAGCTCTAGATTGGGCACAGGATCTTCACAGGGGAAGAAAGGTTCTTCCATGTTGGCTTTGGGAAGAGAAGAGCACTGTGTGATTGATTATAGTAAAACACACAGGAAGTGCTGTAAAACTGGTTAAGGTAGGGAACCTTTACCCCATTGGTTAGGGAGTGGCCAGGAGTTTCAGACACCGACAGGCTGGCACTGGGAATATATGTGGCATCCATAGTAGCGTCCTAAGATCACTTCTGGACCTGTGGAAGAACAGAAGAGGACTGGATAGTCTGTCTGTGACCTGAGAAGAGACTTGAAGACCACTACTCTCCCTCTTATACTCCAAGCATCATAAGGTTGACCTCCTGTTGGGGCTACAGGGACACAACAAGCTTCAAGAGGATTTCTCCTGCATTCTCAGTTGATAGGTTTCATTTGGACCTGCCCTGGCTTCTTCTGCTGGCCTCTGCTGGAGTGAGTCTTGACCATCAAGTGCTGTCTCCAAGTTCCCGGATCCTTGGATGGTTGCAAAGTGTCCTCCTCCAAAAAACTCCTGAAACCTGGGACATAAAAACATTTTGGCAATTTGTTTGCATTAGGAACCAATGGGGGACTGGGACCAGCCCACCAATCTGATCCCATGAAGGTGCAATGCCACTGGGCCAAAGATTCAGGTTGCTTCTGCTACATTCTTTTCTGCAAGAGCAAATCCAAATCAGCTGTACCGCGTGAAGAAGGTATCCGGCCTCATGGAGCTCTCTTCAACTACAGCCTACAGTCTGCAGCCTTGCCCCGCTGGAACAATCAGAACTCCATAAAAGTGACTCAGTCTGAAGGTAGAAATTATCAACAGGGAAAGGCATAAATTCTACATAAATTTCTACCTTTAGACTGAGTCACTTTTCTGGAGTTCTGATTATGTGTGCAATATTCAAATTTCGTCTGCTCTGAGCTTTCCTGCCAAAAGTCAATAGTTTCACAGAGACCTCATCCAGCAGCTACTTGATGATGTGCAGCTCTCTTTAGCCACAGTCTGCCACCTTGATTTTTTTACTTCCTTCCAGAGAGACAAAGTCTAAAGGTAAAACTTTTCAACGGGAAGAACCTGGTCCCTGTATCCAAACCAAGCTTCATCACAGTTGGCCTTAACATTTGACTTTGTCCCGATCAAGAGCAACCAGATGACCACTGCAAGGAGGAGTCACTTTTTTGCATGTTCACCCCCCAGTTTTTGGACAGATGCTGCTGGTAAATGGATTGTTTACACAATGGGACACTGCAGTGCAGCACCCATTCTATGTGCTCTGACCCCTAAAAGCATGTAGAATTGGTTAATTCCTGACTGGCATATTTAACTTGCCTATAAGTCCCTAGTACATGGTACTCTGAGTCCTGAGGGCCTGTAAGTTAAATGCCACTAACGAACTGAAGCACCTATTGGGCCACCACTAAAGTGGCAATGCAAAGCATTTCTTCAGGCCTGCCCCTGTAGCCTGAGTATGTAGTTTTAAAGCTGCAAATTCAACCTGGTAAAATAAACCCTTTTGCCAGGCCTAAACCTTTCTTTTAATACTTATAAGTCACCCTTAAGGTAGACCCTAAATCCTCATAGGGTAGGGTGCTTCATAAATACAAAATAGGACATGTGTACTTAGGTTTTACATGTCCTTGAAGTGAAGAATCTCCAAAGTCATTTTTCAATGTGGTAAGACTAGCTATCTCATAGAAAAGTACTGTGTTACATTACAGCACCATTTAATGTATAACATCGGTTTGGAAATAGCTAGAACTATGATTTAAGGACTCAAATAAATAGGAATTTAAAATCCAATCTGATGGTAATGTAAGATTTCAATATAATATTTTGAAAATGCTACTTTTAGAAAGTTGGCATTTTCCTGTCTAAAAGCCTCCAGTAGCCCTTTCAGAGATGATCCCCAACTGTCACTAGAGGTGTGAATTACTCTCAGGAAAGGGCACAAAAGGGCCTTGGCTGAGAGGAGGTGTGCCCTCCTTCTTACACAATGGTCTGGGGATGTGGCCACCAGCTGTACAAGCTTCATATGGGCAGCCCCTGTCAGGCAGATGTAACTCACATTTATGTCTGCCCCTGTCCAAGTAGTGAGAGTGGTACCAATCCCAGTTGGTGCAAAACCTGTACCACAACTGGTTTTGCAGGCGGAATTCCTCGTTTCCCTAGACACACCTTAGGGGTCTCCCCTGAGCTGTGACCAAAGGAAGAAAGATTCTGCCATTTTGTATTTTGTCAGAGCAGGGTACTCTGGGATTGTTTAGTGCTTACCTCCCAGGAAATTATGTGAAAGTGGGTAGGGTTGCCCCCGGAAACTTCTCCCTATTGGTTAGTGAGTCAACCCCATCCACAAGCTATTGCCAGGCATAACACTGGCACCTTTGGACACCTTCCTCAGAACACTGTAAGACCTGAGGAAAACAGAAGAATGACCCTGCTGAACCCTGACTTCAGAAAGAAGACTGTACCAACTATAACCTGTGGAGAGATACCCCAAGGGTTGCACCTTCTCCTATGTGAACCCAAGACAGAAGAGTGGACTCCAAAGGCTAGTTGACTAGCATCCTGTTAAGCTCCAGGGACACAAAAGCGGCAAAAAGACCACCTTTTCTGAAGCGACCAGCTGACCATTTCCAACTGGACTAGAATTGGACCCTGCTAGTGGCTTTCCTTGGTGTGAGTCCTTACCCACAAGTGGTATCCCTAGTGTCCTGGGGCTCTTGGATGAGTGTCAAAGTGTACTCGTCCTGCCTAGCTCTAGAGGCTGGGACTTAAAAACATTTCCAAGGATTCTTGCAAAACAAAAAACATGGGGTGTCGCAAGATCTCAGCTGAGCTGCAGCCACCAACATCGTATTGCTAGTTGAATTCAACTTCCTGGATTGTCCCACTGAAAGACGGTTGACTTCCAAAAAAGTTTATAAGTCCGAAGGTAGTAATCTTCACTGGAAGAAGGCCCTGAAAGTATCCGGCAGGTGAGGGACCTTCCCTGAGTGTGAAATTCAAATTTCCCCCACTCTGAGTTTTCCTGCCACAAGTCAACAGCTTCACCGGGACCTTGTCCGACGGCTATCCGGCCTTGTGGAATCTATCTCTGCCTTAGCCTGCTGCCTTGTCCAGCTGACAATCTTCGCCTTCCAAAAGAGTTCTTAAGTCAGAAGGTAAAATTTCCACTGGGCCAAACATGGGCCCTCTGTCCGACCAGCGCTCTCTTGCTCCCGGCCCTAAATTTTAACTTTGACCTGGCCTACCTTGACCAGATACCTGTTGTTACCGCTTTGCGCATTTTGTTGCTAGAAACAACTAAAACATTGAAAAATTTCTGATGCCTGGTTTTTGTTGTTTTGGTGTCAATTTGCTCACAATATTTTTTCTATTTCTATAAATTAGAGTGGGATTCTATTGTGTTGTGTTTTCTACTTTTTAACTGTTTTGGTACTAATAAATGTTTTACAAATTTCTCCTAAGTTATTCCTGTATGCTCTGTGCTACAGCTATCATGGATTGAGATCAGGTTTAAATTGTTGAGACCTAACTAGTGCTAGTAAGATACAGTGCCCTTACTACTTGAAGATGACTAACATCCACTTCAACTAATAATCCACTTTCTCACATCCGCGGTTGGTGCTTTGTTCTTTTTGGCGCTATTTTGAACTTGTTCTACTGATTGGATTTTTTGTCATTTTGGTGTCATTTTATTTGCTAAAATGTACTCTATTGTTCTAAATTGGTTTGGGATTTTTCTTGTGCAGTGTTTTCATTTTATTACCATTTGAAAACTTCATAAATACTTCATACATTTCCTCTACGATAAGACCATCTGCTCTGTGCCATAGCTACCAGGGGCTGAGCTCAGGTCAATGTAGTGACTTTAGTGGTTCACCTTGACAAGGATTGTGGTTATTATTTGAGGTGGGCATTCAGCCCCTCAACTAATACCACTATTCCTCTCATTAGTGTTCAGCAGTACGATCCAGGACTTGTGTTTTTGCAGCGCTACTGGGTGATTTCAGTTAAATCTAAAAATCACTTTCTAATCTGACATCAAACTTAACTTTTATTTTTTAAATTGTCCTTTGATTTTTAATTAGCCTTTTTTTCATTTCATTCCTGCCGTATAACTTTTCGCACCTGTGATTTTTAAAAGAATAGAAGTGGACTTGAGCAACATTGAGGGCCTCAAGATAGCAGATCCGAAGAAGCTGTGCAAATAGAGAGGGCTGAATCTAGCAAAAGAAACCAAAACGGTGGATTACCAAATAGTGATCAAAGCCTGGGATGAGGTCTGTCTGCTACAGGCCCACACACAGGAGCAAGAGGATGATGGAGCAGAGGAGGAAGATGAAATGGAGGAAGAGGAGGGCCCTGAAGAGGCTTCCGTGGCAGGAGAGGATGAGCCTAAAGGAGCCACATCCCCTGTCTTGTCCAGAGCAGGGAACCTAGCATCTTCCTGCAGCCTGTCTCTGTCACAGTTGGAGCACAGACAAGGAAAGATGTACCTGAAGCAACAAATGTCAGCCTTTGCATTGGAGGAGAAGAGTTTGGGCTTGGCCTTGGAGAAGAAGAAGGGCCTGCTGGCCCATGAGAGGGGCCAGAGAGAACTGGACCTAAGAGCCAAGAGGCTTCTGGGTCCAATGAAGATGTTGGCTGTGACAGTAACACGCATAGGAGAGGCAAAAAAGCTAACATCCTCAAAGACCTGGAGCCTAGCTATGTGGTAGGGGAATATATTGATAAGTGGTTTGCAGCATATGAGGTGGCTATGAATATGCATAGAGTCCCAGAGAATGGCATGCCAAATGTTGGGAGGGATATCCTTTTGGCACTAGAGGTAGATGTCCAGATTACCTATTCCACCCTGAAAAAAAGCCATTATTACCAAGTTTGTTCTGACCCATGAGAAGTACCGCCTGAAGTTCAGGAATAGCCAGAAGCTGTCACACCAATCATGGGTAGACTTTGTGGACTCATCAAATAAGGCACTGGGTGGTTGGGTAAAGGGCAGCAACGTGAATGATTACAATAGGCTTTATATTCTGATCATGAAGAATCACACAGTAAATAATAGTTTTACCGATTTTTTTACAGATTTACATCAGCATCTAATTGATATAAATCTTTCAAAGACCATATTTACACATTGTTAGAAAAATAAGTATAACGGATAAAATGTTGTTCCCACATCATACATACACTCTACACAAACTAGCTCTCATACAGCAGGTTCACTTTCACACCCTTTTCATAAAGACAATAAAAACAATCAGTGGTTTTTCGCAGTTCCCCAATAGAAATAGGTCTTATATATATGAAACGTTAATAATCGTAGTATCATAATTAGTTCTATTGTTAATGAAACAAATTTTTATTTATGTGCCTTTGTCATGAATGTATTGGATGCCTAATACAGCTTCAATTAATCAATATATGTGGCTTATGTCTTATGTATATTGTCCTTTTATTTGCTCTCGCTTGTGGCTTATGTTTATTATGTTTATTATCCTTTGTTTCCTCTTTACGCGTGTTTCGGAGACCAAGCACCTTCTTCAGGAAATCCACTTCAAAACCATAACTTGTAGATTAACCAATGCTAAGAACCAGAGATCCTCAAATCAAAGGAGCTTACAATATGTTGAGTGGGTACTTCAATTTGAAACCCAGTCCAAACTATATGAATGCTCAGACACAAAGAGAATGAAGTGTCTATAATGAGAAATGTACGGGTTGATTATTCTGTGATAAAACTCTCTCAAAATTCTTTTTTTTAATTTTTTTTATTTATTTTATTGATTTTCTTATAACAAACAGACATGAGACTCAATATGACAAAGTGACATTAGACGTTACACAAGATGTCCAGAGAAATGCAATCAATCCACTGTCACGACAGTAAGAACCTCTTGTCACCATTGCATAAACTCAATTATCCACATCTCCACTCCCGAATCCCAAGTGGTCCTCCCTAAAGAGCCTCAGTGTTATGTCAATGTCAAACTAAAAGTCAGGATGCGTCGCTCTCAGTGTGGTGGCCAGGGGATGTCGCTATCTGTACAGTCGTGTCCTGTGTCATGTCAGCCGCTGCTCTCTCGTCACCCGTCTTAGTGGCAAGGTAAGTTTTGTACAATTCCCAGAAGTTTTTAGGTCTACTCCGTGGAGGTAGGAGTTCACTAAATAATTCCATCTGTGTACTACAGTATATCATGTCTCGTGACCACTGTGTTATCGTGGGAACCGGTCCACGCGACCAGCTGATTGCCACCCTGCGCTTGGCTATTAGCAGTCCCATGTCCACTAGTCTACGGACCCCTTTAGGTATCAGTTTAGTATAGCCTAGTAAGGCCAGTGCTGGTTCCGGAGTGAGCGTCAATTCGGTAATCTGTCCCAGCTCTTTGAAGACTAAATCCCAGAAGGCAGAGATCCCAGGGCAAGACCAGGCCAAATGAAGAAAATCAGCTGGCTGTGTAGTGCAACGCTCGCATGCAGGATCTTCTTGTAGGCCGTATCTGTGTAATCTCTCTGGGGTGTAGTATACCCTATTGAGGTATTTAAAGTGTATCAATCTATGCCTCCCATTCAGAGAGATGCGTTGGGTCCAAGTGCAGCAGTAAGTCCACATTTTGTCATCTTTGTCTCTATTCAAGTCCCGTTGCCAGGCTAGCCGGGCCTTGGTGTAATGGTTTTCTCTGTAGGACATAGATAACTTATAGATTGTGGAAACTATTCTTAATCAGGATTTTGCCTGTATGGTATGGGTTAAGGCTAGCAGTTCCGGGGGTTCGAGTAAGTCATCTCCTAGAATATTTCTCAGTGCATGCCGTGTTCTGTGGAACTGGAATTGTGTTAGCATAGTGGGTTTCGGGCCGTCAGCGTTTAAATCCTCCCAAGTCTTGGCTACTCCATCTTCAAATAACTCACCCACAGTCTGTATACCCAGTGTGTTGAGTGCGCGTGTAACCCTTTTATCTCTGCATGGAGGCAGCCATAGACACCAATCGAGCGGGGCAGATGGTGAGTAGAGAATCGCACCTGCCTGCTGTTGCAATAGGTGATGCCACGCGTGTGTCGTTGCATTGATTGAGTCCAGAATTCCCATCCTGCGGTCAGCAGCTTGGAACATCAACGCGGGAAGTGGTAGTGGAGCCGCCACCACAGTTTCTATGCAGAGATTCGGGATGTCTAGAGAACCATGCATCCAATAGTATGCATGTGCGCTCTGCGCGGCTCTGTAATATAAGTCAAAATCCGGCGCTCCCAGACCGCCCATATGGTATGGTAGGGTCAGAATCTGCCATTTAACGCGTGCTTGTTTACCCGCCCAAGCTAACTTCACCATCAGGGTAGTAAGTCGGCGGAAGAAGGAGCATGGAAGGACCATGGGGATATTAGAGAATAGAAATAAAAGGCGTGGTAATACAACCATTTTCATGATGGAGATTCTGCCAAGCAAGGACAGGTGAAGCTTGATCCAACCCTCCACATCGTCTTCTAGTTTGCTGAACGCAACTCCATAGTTTTCCCTGAATATTACCTCGGAATCTGTCTGCACTCTTATACCTAAGTACCTCACCGTGTCTGTAGACCATTGCAAAGGGTAGTCTGGCTCAATTCGGGGTGTGTTCGGTGTGAGTGGAAATATAATGGATTTTGGCCGTTTACGCGTAGGCCCGACAGAGCTCCAAAGTGAACCACTTCGCGTAGGACCAGAGAAAGGTTGGAGTTCGGGTCTCTTACGTATAGTAGTGTGTCATCAGCATATGTGGAGACTATGAGTTCGTAGTTCGGAAATCGAATACCTCTGAACCCATGGTATTCTCTAAGCGCGCAGGCAAGGGGCTCTGCCACTAGCGCATATAAAATAGGAAACAGGGGGCAGCCTTTACGCGTGCCCCTTAAAATATTTATGGATTCCGTCACTAGGTTGCCTATTTTTATTCTGGCAGTGGGGGCATTATAGAGAGCACCCAGTAATTGAATGAAGACCTGACCTACGCCCATCCTAGTTAACACCTGCTTCATGAAAGGCCATTCGACGGAGTCGAAGGCCTTCTCCATATCGAGGAAGTCTGCCACTGCCGGCGTCTCCGGGCGGATGTGTTGGAGTGCGCCGAAAACTGTGCGCAAGTTGTAAGTCAAGTTCCTGCCTGGCACAAAGCCCACCTGTTCCGGTGCGACCAGGGAGGGGACTAGAGGAACCAAACAGTTCGCAAGGATTTTTGCGAATATTTTCGTATCCACATTGAGCAGTGAGAGAGGGTGGTAAGAGGCACATTCCTCCGGGGGCTTACCAGGTTTTAGGATTGCCACAATCACAGCTTCTCTCATTGATGGTGGCATAGTTCCAGCAACGCACATATCGTCAAAAAGGGCAGTCAGCTGCAGAAGTAGAAGATCTAAGAAGGCCCTATAGAAGGATACTGTGAGGCCATCTGACCCTGGAGCACCCCCTGCTTTCATGTTGGATAGGGCTAAAAGAATTTCTCGCCTTTCAATAGGTCTCATGAGGAACTCCCGGTGAGTGTTAGTGAGCCATGGTAGTTTTATGTGTGTTAAGTAATTCATGATTTCTTCTTCTGAGCCGCTACTACGGGATGTGTAGAGTTCAGAATAGTATCGGTGGAATCTATCTGCCACGTCTGCGTCGTCAGTCAGGATCTCTCCTTCTGCTGACCTAATTTCAGCCACTAGTGTTTTTTCCCGGCGTTTCTTAAGCAATTGGGCCAGTACTGACCCCGGTCTTTCACTCTCTCCATATGTCCTCGCTGTGGCATATTTACCAAGGTGTTTTATTTCGTCGCCGCCTCATGATATGCCTCAAGCAGTTCTGTGAGTTCCCGCTTGGCTGTATGACTCGGGTCCGACGGTTGACGTTGTTCCAAAATCTTCAGTTTTTTCTCTAAGTCCGTCAGGCGTTTCCGAATGGCTCTGAGGACACCAGAGTGTTTGGACATTGTGACCCCGCGGATATAAACTTTGAACGTCTCCCAGACAACTTGATAGCTATCAACCGAGCCCACATTCGTAACAAAAAACGCTTCAATTGCCTCTGCTAATTCTTCTTTAAATACCGCATCAAGCAAGGAGTATGGCGGGAACCTCCATGTGAAGGGAGGAATGAACCTGCGGGGTGTGTCAATCACCACCAGGATCGGAGAATGATCCGAAAATGAGCGAACCCTCTCATTGAGTGTCCTAGCTGCCAGCCAATAGTCAATTCGGGTGTGTAGATTATGATATGCTGAGTAGTGTGTAAAGCCTCCTCTGTTCGGATATCGCTGTTGCCACACATCACTTAGGTCAAACCTAACTATTGCACTCTCCACAACCCTAGCAGCCGCCGTGGTGTGCCTCTCCGGTCCCCCCGATCTATCTAGTCTTGGATCCCGGACCAAGTTAAGATCACCCCCCCAAAGCTGCAGTCCCCCGCCCACACAGCATATTCTGTCCGACAGTGCTGAAAAAAACTCAGGGTTATCAAAGTTAGGGCAATAGATGTTAACTATGAGTAGGTCCATGCCCTTCCGCCTGCACCTAGAAATTGTGTATCTGCCATCTTTGTCCTTGGCCACCGGGTCAAGGGTGAAGGCCGACTTAGGGTTGACCCAAGTGAGTACCCCCCGCGCATGAGTGGTAAAACCTGCATCGTGAATGTTGCTGTGTAAGCCTCAGCTATGCCGCATAGGGGAGTTGGGTGGAAGGTGAGTTTCTTGCAGCAGGGCAACATCTATTTCTTGTCTCGTCAGGTAGGTAAGGACATTGCGTAACTTCCTGTAATCATTAAGCCCTCTAACGTTCCAAGTGAGTGCTCTGAGAGTGTCTACTTTTGCATCCCGACTTGACTCAACCGTATGCATCATGAGGCGAGTCTATGTTGTTGTTCCGGAGCTGTCTGAGGTGCAAATATGAAGTGCAGTGTGTGTGTGTAATCAAATGCGCAACACAATGTAGGTTATGTTGACTGAGTCTCATGTTCCCTCCAACCCCCACCCACATCAGGACAACCCCAACTGTGACCAGACGAAGTACACCCAAAACCCCTCCCTGAACATAACGTATGAATTGCAGTTCTAAACAACATAACTGTCGTGTTGAATCTCCCTCCCCCCCTCCCCCAAAACAATCCCCAAACAGTGCTAGACACACGTGGGCGGACGTTGCTCGCCCAGTCGGGCAATACACACCAACGAAACTCTATGTCGCTCCTTCCGCCAACTGACCTCTATGGTGCAGCTGACCTGTCGGACAGCGAGGTCAGTTCTTCCTAGTTACTTGTTCCATGTTAACTAGCCAACGTATCCCACCCCCCCAGGCACTGAGTATGTCCAATGCACTTATTACAGCACAACTACCTAGAAGATCGTGGAACCCCCCTTACAGTGCTAAGAACTTAAACTTCCAGTTTCTTGGAGGTACCATGGTGAGTGCACTACCTCTGCCATTGGCTGCTAAAGCTACAACAGACCTGGACGAGAAGTCGGACCAGCAGGGAATCAGTCTTGTTCGTCCAATTGTCCACCAACTGCTCCCTCCAAGTCGCTGCGTTCTAGGCTAGTCCGTCACTCTTTAGCCCACTCCTTCAAGGCCTTTTGCAATAATTTTGGGTCTGTGAAGATTCGGGAGTGTCCCAGGCGGTTCACCCGCAGACGGGCCGGATAGAGCATGGCGTAGTCGATGTGTTGGTCTCTTAACTGTCGCTTCAGCGGTGCGCACTGTCTGCGTGCCTCTTGTACCTGAGGCGTGAAATCTAGGTATAACGAGATGTTGGAACCTTCGTATTGGAGTGATTGTTTTTCTCTGGCCGTTGCCAGCGCCATGTCCCTGTCTCAGTAGTTTAGTAGTCTCGCAATTATTGGCCGTGGAGGGGCTCCAGGATTAGGGCGAGGGCCCAAGGATCGGTCCGCCCGTTCTACTACAAACATGGGGGAGAAGGTCTCTTCGCCGAGGAGGGCAATCAAAAGTTTCTCAACAAATTTCTCCATATTGCCAGTCGGTGTCGACTCCGGCAGGCCCGTAATTCTCAGATTATTGCGTCGGGAACACGCTTCAAAGTCCTCCGCTTTATCTTGTAGCACCTGTAGCACCTTCCCCAGTTGCCTGTGGACTGTGTCAATTTTGGTCTGTGCTTCCTCCACCTCTGTTACTCTCCTGTCTGTCATGTCCAGTCTTTCCGCGTGTTTATCCAGTCTCTCCGACATCCTGTCCATCCTGTACGACAATGAGTCTATCTTGGTACCCAAGACCGAGAGGCTGCTCTGCAAGCCTTTTTCCATAGCAGCCAGCATGGTGCGGATGTCCCCATCCGGTTCCTCCAGCGTTTGATCATGCGAGTTATCACCGTCTTCGGAGGCGTTGTCTCGCGATTTCGCTTTCCTTTGTTCAAACGTGAGTTTGGGCTGGGATTTATCAACTCTCCCCATTGTGGACTGTACTTGACAGCGGTCCGTGCGTGAAGCGAACTAGTGTCAGCCGAGGTATCATCTATCAGCTGCCTCCACAGGTTTGTCACCCTGGACCACAAGCCGTCTACAGCAGACAGCGCGACACCCGCACAAGTCCCAAGCGTATTCTCCTCTTGATGCCGTTCCCCCTCGTGTATCGGAGCAAGAACCCACGCCTGTGGTATCAAGTTAATGCTCCCAGTCTTCTCCAATGCGCAGACAGAGTTCAGCAGTCAATCCACCGTCGTCTGAGCACAAGAACTGGCGCAAAGCCACTGCAGGCCTTGAGGTAGGTTCTGGCAGATCACAGTAGTGCAAGGGGCCAGCGTCGCATCCCACGCTGCAGAGGATTTTACATCGACCCAGTATATCGCACGGAGGAGCCAGCACTCCACAACTCAGGTCCCCTCTAGTCGGGGCCTCGTCCGAGCCGGCAGTTCAAGATCGGGAGCCGCGGGAGCTCCGAATCTCTCGCCTCTCCCAAAATGGAGGCTCACGTCGGAGGAGGCCAGCCGGGCCCCACCGGAGGTGGCCAGAGACAAGCCACCAGCAGGCCACGCTCCACTCCCAGGTCCTCCGAGGCCGCTATGAGGCACCGCACCCCAAGCTGCCCCAGGGGCCCCCAGTGCCGCAGTTATATCTTTGCGCCAGTCAGTGCGGTGAGCGGGACAATCCGGGTACCAGCCGCAGTCTTATCTGCCTCTCCCAGGCCGTAAAATATTCTCCACAGCTCAGCCGCCCCCTGCGGGAGGCCGTCTGATACGATTACCACCAAGGGGGGGAGTCACCTCCAGTCACGCTGCTCCTCCGCAAAGCCCCGGGGCTGGTACTCGGTCGATCGGGAACGGGTCTCAGGAACTCTTCCAGGTGTAGCTGCAGAGCCCCGCTTCTGAGGTCAGCAGGGTTCTTATTACCAGGCCCATCACGGGTAACCAGCTTGCCTCTCATCAGTCCCTACCCGGCCGGGTCGCTATGACGGGGGCTCCAACTTGCCCGGCCGGGGGATCCGCTGACATGCAGGGACGGCTCGCCTCACCTCATCAACTACAGCCCACAGCTTCGCATCTCCCGCAAGGCCTCAGCTGTCCGAGTGTGTTCGCTTTGCTGCCCACGGTGTGCCAGGCGTTTGGGACAGCTTGGCTGACTCACCAAGCCGTCCGGCAACTACCGAGGGTCTTGACAGGTGTAACGACCCAGTCAGCTGCAGGATAATTATCGGATTCTGCTTTAGCGGATCGGAGCGGGTCGCTCAGGCGGCCATCTTCTCAACTCGCAAGCTCCGCCCCCAACTCTCTCAAAATTCTTACTTGTCAATAATTCATGGGTACTAATGTGAAATTATGATCTTTGAACGATTTATATGTATATACAAAGAAGAGATGTTTCTATTTGTTGAATATTGATAAAAATACTGTTAGAAATGGGGGTCTCTAGTTGGCAGAGGTAGGTACCCTTGACCAAATAGGGACCCTTGCTTTTAGTCAGGGTAAGGGCGATACACATTTTAGATAACCCCTGCTCACCCCCTTGGTAGCTTGGCATGAGCAGACAGGCTTAGCCCAAAGGCAATGTGTAAAGTATTTGTACCAACACCCACAGTAACACAGTGAAAACACCACAAATGGACACCACACCAGTTTAGAAAAATAATATATCTTTATCTAAACTAAACAAGACCAAAACGACAAAAATCCAGCATACAGAAACTCGGTAGAATGTCAATAAAAAGGTTTGTTGTAAAAATAAACTTGTAGATGATAAATGCGACAGTTTAGTCTCAAAGTACCTGGGATGCATAACGCAAGACAAACAAAAGGGGCGCAGAGAAGGTGATGCGTGGATTCTTCCTGTGCTCCGGTTCCGATGCGACAAGATGGCGCCTCGATGCGTTGCGATGATCCGGTGCGATGCGACAAAATGGCGTCTTTGTTGCAATGCGACAACGTGGAGGCGATGCATGCATGCCCGACGGCCGTGTGGCGAACTCAGTGGTTTTCTGAGCCGCAACAGGCCCTGCGACACGCTTCTCCAGTGTTGTGGCGGCGATCAGCGGCGGCGCGCTTCCTCAGCGATGTGACGGCCCTGCAAAACGCTTCTCCGGTGATGCGACTGCACCCTCGGTGGCGGCGGCATGCTTCTCCGGTGTTGCGGCGGTGAACAGCGGCAGCGGCGACAGGCTTCCTTGATGAGGCGACAGCGGCTGCTGCGGCGGCGTCACACTTCTCTCTCGTTGCGTCGCGCTTCCAGCTCCCAACAGCAAAGAGGCCTCACACACAGTTACCGGCCCTCCTGGCAGACTGGAACTCCCAGCAAGGAAGTTCAGGGAAGCTGGGGGTGAAGTCCTTTTGTGCCTGGGACTTCAGAAACAGGAGGTCAGCTCTTCTCAGGCCCTTGGAGACTTCTCTTCAGTTGGACACAGCACTCAGCAAAGACCTTCTTCAAGCAGGGGGACACCGCACACAGCAAAGTCCCTTGGTCCTCTCCTCAGTAGTAACAGCAAACTGCAGGCCAGCCATAGACACACTTGGGCAGTACTTCTCCTCAGTCTCTTCAGCTGATCTTCATTGGCAGGGATTCCTCTTGATCAGGAAGTAGTCTAACTTTCAGGGGTTTCAGCTCTAATATTTATACCCCAAAAGTCTTTGTTCTCTATGTGTGAGGGGTCCTGGACCCAGTTCAAACCAGTTCTGGGGGCACTCTGCCAGTGCACATCTTCTTCCTTTGTGAGTGTGGGCCAGGGCCATCAGACACACCGCAGGAGGTGGAGCATTGTGGAAGGCAGGCACAGCCCTATTCAGGCCCAGGTGCTACTCCTCCCACCACTCCAAATGCAGATAGGTCTATTCAGCCTAGTGCTGACTCACCCAGACTCCTGGAGCCACCCCAGCCCCTGTCACTCTCAAACCAGACAGTCAGTCCACAAACAGGCAGAGGCACACAGAAAGGTTGAACAAGAAAATAGCCACTTTCTAAAAGTGCTATTTTTAAACACAGAATTTAAAAACCATCCTTCCTAAAAGATGTGTTATTACATTCTGAGTTCAGGGATACCAGACTCCAATTTTCTATCTTGCTCCTATGGGAAGATTTGCAGGTAAACATGTTACACAGCATTCCCCATTCTGTCCTATGGGCAAGATAGCCTTTCAATAGTGAAAAACGAAATTGGCAGTATTTCACCATCAGGACATGTTACCCACACTAGTACATGTCCTACCTTTCACATACACTGCACCCTGCCCAGGGGGGTACCTTGGGCCTACCATAGGGGTGTCCTATGTGTAAGAAAAGGGAAGGGTAAGGCCTGGCAAGTGGGTACACTGGCCAGGTAAAAATGGCAGTTAACAAACTGCGCACAGGCACTGCAGTGGCAGGCCTGAGACATCATTTTAGGGCTACTCATGTGGGTGGCACAATCAGTGCTGCCAGCCCACTAGTAGCATTTGAATTACCAGCCCTGGCACACTCAGTGCACTTTAATAGGGACCTAATGGTAAAACAAATATACCAATCATGGATATCCAATCACAATAACAATTTACACAGGGAGCACTTGCACTTTGGCGCTGATCAGCACTGCCAAAGTGCCCAAAGCATCTAAACCAGCAAAAACGAATTCCAGCAGTGTCAAAAATACAGGAGGTAGAGGCAGAAAGTCAGGGGAAACCACGCCAAGGATGCCAGGTCTAACACGTGTCCCCTCCAGCTGAAAAGTGGGGAGAACTACCCACCCTACTGTGAGTTCTCATCACTAAGGCGGAAGAACCTGGACAGACCATCAGCATTGGTGTGTTCTGTACCGGGGCAGTGTTCCACCGTAAAGTCCATTCCCTGTAGGGAGATGGACCACCTCAACAGTTTTGGGTTCTCACCCCTCATCTGCATTAACCATCTGAGGGGCCTGTGGTCTGTCTGAACCCGGAAGTGAGTCCCAAACAAGTAGGGCCTTAGCTTCTTCAGCACCCAGACCACAGCAAAAGCTTCCCTTTCAATTGCACTCCACCTCTGTTCCCTGGGAAGTAGCCTCCTGCTAATGAAAGCTACGGGTTGGTCCAAGCCCTCGTCGTTCAATTGTGAGAGTACTGCTCCCACTCCATGCTCTGAAGCATCTGTCTGCACCACAAACTGTTTGGAGAAATCAGGTGCCATGGGCACGCACTGCTGCCACCAATGTTAGAAATGGGGGTCTCTAGTTGGCACAGGTAGGTACCTTTGACCAAATAGGGACCCTTGCTTCTAGTCAGGGTAAGGGGATACACACTTTAGATAACCCCTGCTCACCCCCTTAGTAGCTTGGCACGAGCAAACAGGCTTATCCCAAAGGCAATGTGTAAACTATTTGTACCAACACTCACAGTAACACAGTGAAAACACCACAAATGGACACCACACCAGTTTAGAAAAATAATATATCTTTATCTAAACTAAACAAGACCAAAACGACAAAAATCCAACATACAGAAACTCAGTAGAATGTCAATAAATAGGGTTGTTGTAAAAATAAACTTGTAGATGATAAATGCGACACTTTAGTCTCAAAGTACCTGGGATGCGTAACGCAAGACAAACAAAAGGGGCGCAGAGAAGGTGATGCGTCGATTCTTCCTGTGCTCCGGTTCCGATGCGACAAGATGGCGCCTCGATGCGCTGCTACGATCCGGTGCGATGCGACAAAATGGCGTCTTTGTTGCGATGCGACAACGTGGAGGCGATACGTGCACGCCCAACGGCCGTGCGGCGAACTCAGTTGTTTTCTGAGCCGCGACAGGCCCTGCGACACGCTTCTCCAGTGTTGTGGCGGCAATCAGCGGCGGCGCGCTTCCTCAGCGATGCGACAGCCCTGCGACACGCTTCTCCGGTGATGCGACGGCACCCTCGGTGGCGGCGGCACGCTTGTCCGGTGATGCGACGGTGAACAGCGGCAGCGGCGACACGCTTCCTTGATGAGACGACAGCGGCTGCTGCGGCGGCATCACGCTTCTCTCTCGTTGCGTCGCGCTTCCAGCTCCCAACAGCAAAAAGGCCTCACACACAGTTACAGGCCCTCCTGGCAGACTGGAACTCTCAGCAAGGAAGTTCAGGGAAGCTGGGGGTGAAGTCCTTTTGTGCCTGGGACTTCAGAAACTTCAGTTGGACACAGCACACAACAAAGTCCCTTGGTCCTCTCCTCAATAGACACAGCAAACTGCAGGCCAGCCCTAGACACACTTGGGCAGTACTTCTCCTCAGTCTCTTCAGCTGATCTTCATTGGCAGGGATTCCTCTTGATCAGGAAGTAGTCTAACTTTCAAGGGTTTCAGCTCTAGTATTTATACCCCAAAAGTCTTTGTTCTCTATGTGTGAGGGGTCCTGGACCCAGTTCAGACCAGTTCTGGGGGCACTCTGCCAGTGCACACCTTCTTCCTTTGTGAGTGTGGGCCAGGGCCATCAGACACACCGCAGGAGGTGGAGCAAACATTGCAGAAGGCAGGCACAGCCCTATTCAGGCCCAGGTGCTACTCCTCCCACCACTCCAAATGCAGTTAGGTCTATTCAGCCTAGTGCTGACTCACCCAGACTCCTGGAGCCACCCCAGCCCCTGTCACTCTCAAACCAGACAGTCAGTCCACAAACAGGCAGAGGCACACAGAAAGGTTGAACAAGAAAATAGCCACTTTCTAAAAGTGCTATTTTTAAACACAGAATTTAAAAAACATCCTTCCTAAAAGATGTGTTATTACATTCTGAGTTCAGGGATACCAGACTCCATTTTTCCATCTTGCTCCTATGGGAAGATATGCAGGTAAACATGTTACACTACATTCCCCATTCTGTCCTATGGGCAAGATAGCCTTTCAATAGTGAAAAACGAAATTGGCAGTATTTCACTATCAGGACATGTTACCCACACTAGTACATGTCCTACCTTTCACATACACTGCACCCTGCCCAGGGGGGTACCTTGGGCCTACCATAGGGGTGTCCTATGTGTAAGAAAAGGGAAGGGTAAGGCCTGGCAAGTGGGTACACTGGCCAGGTAAAAATGGCAGTTAACAAACTGCGCACAGGCACTGCAGTGGCAGGCCTGAGACATCATTTTAGGGCTACTCATGTGGGTGGCACAATCAGTGCTGCCAGCCCACTAGTAGCATTTGAATTACCAGCCCTGGCACACTCAGTGCACTTTACTAGGGACCTACTGGTAAAACAAATATACCAATCATGGATATCCAATCACAATAACAATTTACACAGGGAGCACTTGCACTTTGGCGCTGATCAGCACTGGCAAAGTGCCCAAAGCATCTAAACCAGCAAAAACGAATTCCAGCAGTGTCAAAAATACAGGAGGTAGAGGCAGAAAGTCAGGGGAAACCACGCCAAGGATGCCAGGTCTAACACGTGTCCCCTCCAGCTGAAAAGTGGGGAGAACTACCCACCCTCCTGTGAGTTCTCATCACTAAGGCGGAAGAACCTGGACAGACCATCAGCATTGGTGTGTTCTGTACCGGGGCAGTGTTCCACCGTAAAGTCCATTCCCTGTAGGGAGATGGACCACCTCAACAGTTTTTGGTTCTCACCCCTCATCTGCATTAACCATCTGAGGGGCATGTGGTCTGTCTGAACCCGGAAGTGAGTCCCAAACAAGTAGGGCCTTAGCTTCTTCAGCGCCCAGACCACAGCAAAAGCTTCCCTTTCAATTGCACTCCACCTCTGTTCCCGGGGAAGTAGCCTCCTGCTAATGAAAGCTACGGGTTGGTCCAAGCCCTCGTCGTTCAATTGTGAGAGTACTGCTCCCACTCCATGCTCTGAAGCATCTGTCTGCACCACAAACTGTTTGGAGAAATCAGGTGCCATGGGCACGCACTGCTGCCACCAATGTTAGAAATGGGGGTCTCTAGTTGGCACAGGTAGGTACCTTTGACCAAATAGGGACCCTTGCTTCTAGTCAGGGTAAGGGGGATACACACTTTAGATAACCCCTGCTCACCCCCTTAGTAGCTTGGCACGAGCAAACAGGCTTATCCCAAAGGCAATGTGTAAACTATTTGTACCAACACTCACAGTAACACAGTGAAAACACCACAAATGGACACCACACCAGTTTAGAAAAATAATATATCTTTATCTAAACTAAACAAGACCAAAACGACAAAAATCCAACATACAGAAACTCAGTAGAATGTCAATAAATAGGGTTGTTGTAAAAATAAACTTGTAGATGATAAATGCGACACTTTAGTCTCAAAGTACCTGGGATGCGTAACGCAAGACAAACAAAAGGGGCGCAGAGAAGGTGATGCGTCGATTCTTCCTGTGCTCCGGTTCCGATGCGACAAGATGGCGCCTCGATGCGCTGCTACGATCCGGTGCGATGTGGCGAAATGGCGTCTTTGTTGCGATGCGACAACGTGGAGGCGATACGTGCACGCCCAACGGCCGTGCGGCGAACTCAGTGGTTTTCTGAGCCGCGACAGGCCCTGCGACACGCTTCTCCAGTGTTGTGGCGGCAATCAGCGGCGGCGCGCTTCCTCAGCGATGCGACGGCCCTGCGACACGCTTCTCCGGTGATGTGACGGCAGTGGCACCCTCGGTGGCGGCGGCACGCTTCTCCGGTGATGCGACGGTGAACAGCGGCAGCGGCGACACGCTTCCTTGATGAGGCGACAGCGGCTGCTGCGGCGGCATCACGCTTCTCTCTCGTTGCGTC
The DNA here is from genome assembly GCA_963921515.1 of Calotriton arnoldi. Lineage (NCBI taxonomy): Eukaryota > Metazoa > Chordata > Amphibia > Caudata > Salamandridae > Calotriton > Calotriton arnoldi. Next base: position 681,802 of record CAWUFW010009668.1, read on the forward strand.
GCTCTTCCAGCTCCCAACAGCAAAAAGGCCTCACACACAGTTACAGGCCCTCCTGGCAGACTGGAACTCCCAGCAAGGAAGTTCAGGGAAGCTGGGGGTGAAGTCCTTTTGTGCCTGGGACTTCAGAAACTTCAGTTGGACACAGCACACAGCAAAGTCCCTTGGTCCTCTCCTCAATAGAAACAGCAAACTGCAGGCCAGCCCTAGACACACTTGGGCAGTACTTCTCCTCAGTCTCTTCAGCTGATCTTCATTGGCAGGGATTCCTCTTGATCAGGAAGTAGTCTAACTTTCAGGGGTTTCAGCTCTAGTATTTATACCCCAAAAGTCTTTGTTCTCTATGTGTGAGGGGTCCTGGACCCAGTTCAGACCAGTTCTGGGGGCACTCTGCCAGTGCACATCTTCTTCCTTTGTGAGTGTGGGCCAGGGCCATCAGACACACCGCAGGAGGTGGAGCAAACATTGCAGAAGGCAGGCACAGCCCTATTCAGGCCCAGGTGCTACTCCTCCCACCACTCCAAATGCAGTTAGGTCTATTCAGCCTAGTGCTGACTCACCCAGACTCCTGGATCCACCCCAGCCCCTGTCACTCTCAAACCAGACAGTCAGTCCACAAACAGGCAGAGGCACACAGAAAGGTTGAACAAGAAAATAGCCACTTTCTAAAAGTGCTATTTTTAAACACAGAATTTCAAAAACATCCTTCCTAAAAGATGTGTTATTACATTCTGAGTTCAGGGATACCAGACTCCATTTTTCCATCTTGCTCCTATGGGAAGATATGCAGGTAAACATGTTACACTACATTCCCCATTCTGTCCTATGGGCAAGATAGCCTTTCAATAGTGAAAAACTAAATTGGCAGTATTTCACTATCAGGACATGTTACCCACACTAGTACATGTCCTACCTTTCACATACACTGCACCCTGCCCAGGGGGTTACCTTGGGCCTACCATAGGGGTGTCCTATGTGTAAGAAAAGGGAAGGGTAAGGCCTGGCAAGTGGGTACACAGGCCAGGTAAAAATGGCATTTAACAAACTGCGCACAGGCACTGCAGTGGCAGGCCTGAGACATCATTTTAGGGCTACTCATGTGGGTGGCACAATCAGTGCTGCAAGCCCACTAGTAGCATTTGAATTACCAGCCCTGGCACACTCAGTGCACTTTACTAGGGACCTACTGGTAAAACAAATATACCAATCATGGATAACCAATCACAATAACAATTGACACTGGGAGCACTTGCACTTTGGCACTGATCAGCAGTGGCAAAGTGCCCAAAGCATCTAAACCAGCAAAAACGAATTCCAGCACAGTGTCAAAAATACAGGAGGTAGAGGCAGAAAGTCAGGGGACACCACGCCAAGGATGCCAGGTCTAACAAATACGAATTCCAAGACATTTTTGCATTCTCTGAGCCACATATGGTTGATCAATTCCTAATTGAATGAGTGAGGTTGCTGGGGTTTCTACTTGCAATATATAACAAACCATTGGTATTGCCAATGTAGTGTTTGAGGAGGAGGTGGCCCCATTTAATTTGGGGGGGTGCAGAAGTTACCCATTTATCCCTAGGAGGCAGAGAGATGGTGACTAGAGTTCATATGCCCGACAACACTAAAAAGTACAGACAGTGGCTCACCATCAATGGGCAGAGGGTTGAAGCTCTGAGAGACACAGGAGCCAGCATAACTACTGTTAGGTGTCATCTGGTGTGCTCAGTGCAGTTTAGCCCTAGTGTAGTCCACCAGGTTGTGACAAATGAAAGCAAAGTAAGACATTACCATGTGGCTTTGGTTCCGCCAGAGTCGGTGGTGGACTCAGATACACTGAAAGCAGCTGTGAGTCCAGCAATGGATGTTGATCGTCTGGTGAGGAATGACCTTGAGTGCACTATCTATAAAGAAGTGGAGCTCAGGTCTCATGTGGAGATGTTAGGACTGCCTGAGTGGGTGCTTATGACCACAAGGTCCATGCAACCTGTCAGGGGACTCAGAAGGGCCTGAAGCATGAATCAGTGGCTTTAGTGCCTGCTAGTGTGGGAAACTCACCCCAGAAATTCCCAAGGTCTGGGAGGAGGCTCAGGGTGAAGGTGACACCCCCGAACTTACAGAGGAAGAACGTGTTGCCCTGGGAGATGTGCTGAGCTAGCTCAGTGGCAAACTGAAGGAGGACCATCCCAGGCAGAGTTCTGCAAGGTGTAGTGGGAGTGCCTCACTCTTGAGGGCCTTTGTTGACAGGTTGAAGCCCATGCCAATGGCAACACCTCTGGGGATCATCTTATATATTGGGAGAATGGTATCCTGTATAATGAGCCTAAGGTGCCGGAGCTGAGCCTGGAGCATCCCATGTGTTGGTGGCCCCTCAGTGCTACAGAGCCTTCTTACTGCAGTTGGCTCAGTAAATCCCCCTGGCATCTGGGCTAGTCCAAAACCTTTGACTGACTGGTCCCCCACTTTTATTAGCCCTGGATGAGAATGCAGACTGGTGCATTCTGCAGATGCAGTATAAACTGCAAGGCAATTGGAAATCAGGGACAAAGCACAAGGACCCCCCTGATTCCATTCTCCATAGTGGGAAAGCCCGTTGAGAGGTTGGGCAAATACCTCATTTGTCATCTGGACCCCAAGGCAGCCTAAGCAATACGTTCATCCTGGTATGGGTGGACCATTCCACAGGGTACCCTAAGGCCATTCCTCTGAGAACGGTGACTGCGCCCGCAGTGACCAGGGCACTGATGAGGTTATTTACCCATGTGGGTTTCCCCAAGAAGCTTGTGTCTGACAGGAACACCAACTTCATGTCTACCTACATGAAGTCCATGTGAGAGGAGTGTGGGGTAATATCCAAGTTCTCCACTGCATGCCACCTCATACTAATGGGCTTGTTGAAAGCTTCAACGAGACTCTGAAAGGCATGATTATGGGCCTGCCAGAACTAATGAGGTGTAAATAGGAGGTCTTCTTGCCATGCTTATTCTTCACATACAGGGAATTGCCTCAGAAGTGTTTGTGGTTCAGCCCCTTTGAGCTTCTGTTTAGTCACCTGGTATGTAGACCTCTCAATCTTGTCAAGGAAGTGTGGGAGCAAGCTTCCAAGAAACCATGTCAGGATGAGTACTGCATACATACTTTACATATTGGGGCCGATTCCGATCTCGGCCGGTAGGGCTCCGAATCGGATTCGGCTTTACCGGATCCGATTCGGAGCCCTGTTTCCCGACCGAACCGTACGCGGGTCCGGCCGAGCGAGTACGATGCGAATTCGCCGACCGACTCGTCCGGGCGTCCCGACCGCTCCGACCGACTCGCTCCCGGCTCGAACCGCTCCGACCGACTCGGTCGGACTCGACTCGCACCGCGCAATGGAGACGTTCCCCGGCCGGGTAAGTACGATGCGCGCCGCGAGCAGTCCGACCGAGCCGCGCACTCCGGCTCGAAAGAGCTGTCGGAGCCGTACTTTGGGGGTCCGTGTCGGACCCCTGTACGCGTAGCCGCGCGAGTCGCACACAGGGGGACCCATGGGTCCCCCTACCTGTGCGTGTACGGCGTGAATCGCTTCGCCGCGTACCCGCTGTAGGGGCGCACTTGTCCGCCTCGCACCCATTGAGTCAATGGGAGCCCGCGTACGCATTGTACGACCGGCTCCCATTGACTTCAATGGGAGTCCGACCGACTCGAGTCCGATAACATACGGACGCATCGTACTCGTTCGGTCGGACTGCACGGGTCCGATTCGGTCGGAAATCTCTCCGGGTCCGGCTCGGTCGGAGAAATTTCCAGCCCGAATCGGAATCGACCCCATTGTCTCTAAGGTAACCCTGACTGCTGTGTGCCAAGCTATCAGAGGGTTAAGCACAGGTTAATTTAGTTACTTTTGTGGTTCACCCTGACAAGGATTGTGGCTGTTGCTTGAGTGGGGCTTTCACCCCACTCAGCTAGTAACCCAGTTTATTTCAACCTGTGTTGCCCCCTCAAAGTATACTGGGCTGACTAACTGAAAAACTAGAAATGCATGTGGAATAGTTGCAATTCAAGTACAAGTATTCTTCTATGCCACAGTGGAATCAGGTTTCAATTGTAACTTAACGTCAAGGGGAGAAGAGATGCCTGAGGAATAATTAGTTCTATTAAAACAACTTTGGGGCCCCAAGATGCAATTCAAGGTAAAGACCTGGCGATAAGGTCATTTGACCATTGTCAATTTACCAAAGCAATGAGCCACATGGAGAAAAGAGGAGGTGTTTGTAATCCAATTCTATATATGAAGAAGATGAAAAGATTAAAGAATAAATAATTAATAAGATAGGGCTCAGTTACAAGTACAAATCCAACGGTAGAGGGGTGTGCCTCAACCCACATAGAGCAATTTGGAACATAGGGAAACAAACAAGAAGTAGTCATGCAATGTTCCTGTGCCATTGTTGTTAGATGATGGAACACCTCCAACTGTTTAATCACAGTTCAATGCAGCAAGGCAGATTTAAGTAAGCCTGTTGACAATTTGGATATCCCACTATCAGACACAAGAGCCACTTCTACCATTAGAATGCTGATTGATAAAATAAAGGGTAATTATAATGGGTGAGAAATTCACTCCCAGGTCCCCCATGTTTTAGCAGACAAAAACTGATAAAATATTTTGGGTGTTGCTGACCATGAGTCAATTTTCTGTGGTAGTACAACATGTTAGTAATACACAGCAAGACAACATCAGGGAGTTTTGGGCATGATAGGGCACTTACGGCAAGAAAGGGAAGCTCCAAGTGTGAGACGATAAAAAACAAATGCCAAACATTGGGTAATAAAGAAGAACTAGTAACCCCGGGATAAAGTTCAATTACAGTTAATATTAAGGTTGCTCAAAGTCAATCAGCTAATATAATACATTAGTAAGGAATGGCAACAAAGTAACCGGGAACCACACAAGTTTGTCAAGAATAAAAGACCAAATGCCAGGGTCATGAAGCCTGGCCGTGATGAATTGTGGCATAGAGACATGACAGACACTGACAGTTGAAGGGTCTTGGGACTCAAACCCTTTTATTTATCAAAAGGGCCATACAAAGTTCTAAATAGAAGAAATATTGTGAAGAATTTAACAGTATATCCTCAAATAAAAGATGCTGCTCAATCCAACAGAATTAAAAAAAAAAAACAAGGGCAAGTGCTCATAAATGCCTATAAGGCAGCTGCAAAGGATAATGATTCTGTGTGATCAGTACTAATGAAAGGGGTAGGACAAGGTGTGAGATATTGTGATTATGAGGCCAGGTGAAGAATAATAGTGGGCCAAGAGAGATTATTCCAGGACATCCCTTAGGCCGAATGAGACACAGAATCAGACTGATCTTGGTTGGCGTCTGCTTTGGTGTGTAAACTGGAACATTGTAGTTGTGTTAACAGGATTTGCAAATCTTGGAAAATATCTTGGACAGCAAGGGGACTTTGGCCTGGAAATATTATCATGAAATTGGCTTGCTTGAAAATAATTCTGAAATTGTATTACATGACGAGTTTGATATAGTATGTGTGCAGGAGACAATCGCCACCACTTAGTGGGGTAACGCAAAATGATAGTACCCCCCTACAGAATGTGAAGAGGGGGTTCTAAGACTCCCATATCTCACTGATATTCATTGCCTTTGGCTGAGTAGGGGCCCTTGAAGGGTTGTGCGGCCCCGGAAGGAAGCACTCCGCAGGGGCTGCAGAGGTCTGCAGTACACCCCGCCACCAGTATGACAATGAAGGGTTAGTCCAACTTTTATACTCCAGCCACTCAATGAACTTTTATACTCCAGCCACTCAACAAATGTTTATACTGCAGCCATTTATCACCCTTAACACAGGTGGAGCAACGTAGTTGTGGTTCCACTTTTTTGTTTGATCAAGCCACATATATATATGTTTACGTATGGGCTCATGTATTCGTGTTACTTTACATTATTGACTTAATATAGTGTACTTGAATAGATACAGAAAATGCATTTACTGTGCAATCTTGACATATTTATGTTCATGCATAGTAACGTTTTCTTTACAGTAAAAACAAATTGCAGTTCTCACATACATATCTGCATTTGTGTGGCTTGAATAATATTGTTACTTCTTATATATCCGGGTCCTAATTTGAATAATACTCTGCATTTATTTTATAATTGAAAATGTATCCATTTGAAAAAACTCTACATCTATATTATAACCGTATATGTATCTGTAATAATGCATTTAAACATGCATTGAGATGCTTGCCACACTAACTTGACCAAAGGCATTAAGCATTTGGATTTCTTAATGTTTAAACTTCCACATGATAGTTTGCTTTGCATGCAATGTTTTTCTCTCCTCTTCAGGTGCAGTTGTGTAATCTAACAAATAGAAAAAGCCACATTGTGTGAGACAGATAGGTAGGCTCGAAAGGAGTATCTTTTGGCAAGGACGAGAAGCCTTAATGAACAAGGGAGGACTACTGTTTGTATGGAATTGGGAGACGGGAGGAATCCAAGGACGTTCTGATGTTTGGAGTAAAGGAAAGGAGTTTCACGTGTAGTTGCTAAGCTTTACTGTTTGAAGGTGGAAAATAATGAGACATGTGACATGGGATTCTTGAAGGTTCTTTTGTGGGTATAATTGATGATCACACTTCAGTTTATTCAGATTCCCTTTCAGACTTGGAGAGGTACAGACCTCTTTGTGACATCCCTGCTGTGTGGCTTCATGCTGTACAATATTCTTCCTTTAGAGAACTTCTACAGAGGTTCTACTATGCTGTCGCCTTTCTCCTTTATTCAATTTAATTAGGGTTTCCCCATCCAGCACTATTTAGAGCAGTTTTAGGCCAGGATACTTAGATTATCCTCATGCATAACAGGCAAGAGGACCACAAATCTTATATGGATCATCAGATCCTCTTTTTAATATTGTGATTTGCAATCACTGAATTTCTTGTATGTTTCATGTTGTGGAGGCTAAACTTTATTAATCGTTTTGGCCTAACTGTAGTGATCCTGTATTGTTGCAATATATTATGGAGACTTGTGTATATCAGTCAGTTTTTGAAATTGTAATAAATCCATACTTAATCCCATCTTACATCTTAGAGTGTTATTGTGTGGCTTTTATTCCTCAGGCACCTAGGAAAGATCCATTTCAGGGAGCAAGGCAAAAGGGGCCCAAATACGGTGCATTAGCACTGGCATCCTTGTGAAGGAGGAATCGTGGCAGCTAATGCCTTTATCGAACTGGAATTACACAATAAAACAACTGCAACTTGATTGCTAATAAAATTACATATCATTCCCAACCAAAGGGAAAAAAATACAACTAGCACGTTTTATGGGCATCATTCAATTGTGGATGTGTGAGCAATTGCATCAATGTATAATAATCACCAGAGATGTCAATATTTATTGGGCAGGCCCTGCTCTAGTGACGTCTGAAAGGGATACAGATCTGTAGGGTCTCTAAAGCCACGGAGCCAAAACAGACATCTGAATCAGGTGGGAAAGACTCTATTTAGAGTACTTAATAGGAGAACACGTAGTCACACCAGTATAGCCCTACACCCACTTTTCACCCTTCTACAATCCAGTTCTAGATTACCTTCATGTCAATTTCCCTCTGTTCCAGACAATGCGATTTTATAGGCAAAGATTCTAGAATTGCAAGTGGCCCTTCTGCAGGCTTTCACCCTTGACGCGGTCACTCCCAGGAACAAATTTGATCCTCTCCTGGGTTTGGAAGAATGTGTGAGCCAGTTAAATGATTAGTTTGGACCTTATTAAAAAAAAAAAGTCAAAAGAGTATAATATTATTGATGCTACTCTTCTACTTCATAGGAACAAGCCTGTGTACAAGCGGACAGAAGTTGTCAAAACAGGACATAGTTTTTTCCTAGATTCAGGTTTTTACTGTAGAAGCTAATAAGTGAAAAACAAGATGTTTGAAATGGAAAGTATATGGGGATGGTGTAACAGTGGTCTACGTTGCCTGAGAGTTAAGTTAAATAAATCAATTAGACTAGAACACTAGTAAGTCCTTGGCTCTGCCCGTTTACTGTTGTGTGCTCTTAGCTGCTTTTATCTATTTTACCATTTTAGCTAGAGGAGGGTGTTGGGCAGAAGGGGGGGAGGGTCACTCACTGTGTGCTTGATCGCTGGGGCTTGATATTGCCGGAGGGTACTCTCGCCGTGTTCTGCCGTGGCTGGTGCCGTTTGCGCGGAGGGCGTTGCGACATACCCTCGGCTTGCCGAACCCATTTCCGGCTACCCCACTTCTGGCCGCAGAGTGTGTGGTGCTGGTGGAGTGGTCTAGTGCTCCCAGCAGACCCACTATTTAGACCCATGCTGAAGCGGGCGCGCAGCGGACACTAGTAAGTCCTTGGTGCTGCCCGTTTACTGTTGTGTGCTCTTAGCTGCTTTTATCTATTTTACCATTTTAACTAGAGGAGGGTGTTGAGTAGAGGGGGGGTCACTCACTGTGTGCTTGATCGCTGGGGCTTGATCTTGCCGGAGGGTACTCTCGCCCTGTTCCGCCGCGGCTGGTGCCGTTTGCGTGGAGGGCATTGCGACGTACCCTCGGCTTGCCGAATCCATTTCCGGCTACCCCACTTCCGTCCGCAGAGTGTGTGGTGCTGGTGGAGCGGTCTAGTGCTCCCAGCACACACACTATTTAGACCCATGCTGAAGCGGGCGCGCAGCGGACACGCGCAGCGGGCGCGGCACCGGCGCACCAAAGGCAAGCCCGTCTGCGCCCGTACGCACCTGGATGGTGCCAGGGGCCAGGACCCCTGGTTCTTCTATAAGGTATACAGGCTGTTACTCCTTTGCAGAGATGTGGGCTCTCAGAAATGCAGTGGATTCTGACTGTCTTCATTCGATTGCGGTAAATACCAGAATGAAGGGCTGTAGGAATTGTAACTTTGTGTTGACATCAGTTGCAGAGGGAAGGGAGAGGAGGGAGACATTGGTATCAGTAAAAGACCCCTTGCTCTGCCTCTCTCTGAACTGTAGGTCTCTGAGCAAACATAGCCAAGAAATCCACGATCTATTAGTGGGCCAAAAGCCAGCAGGGCTATTCTTAGTGGAGACTTGGCTCCATGAGCAATCTGCACCGGATATTTTGGAAGCATTGCCTGATGGCTATGCTATCCTAAGGGTCGACAGATCCGTGCAGAGGGGGGGCGGGCTGGCTGTGATCTTCGGGAAAGAATTTCAGTTAAAGATGTCCAAATTGCCAATGTCTGGCTGCGAAGCGGCCTTCTTTAACATGACTCTTAACAGCGAAGGGTCAGTTGTGGGTCTTCTTATCTATAGACCCCCAGGTCCAGCACGTGCATTTATTGATGCTCTGGCTGAGATAGTGCCCCCCTACACCACCTGCTACCCCAATTATATTATTCTGGGGGATCTGAATTTACATCTGGAGGATAAAAAGAGTCGAGAAATTGGGGAGATGCCTAAGGGACTACAAGCCATGGGTTTAGAACAGTTAGTTCACACCCCCACGCACATTAAGGGTCATATTTTGGACAATATTTTCTCTAACAGTACTCAAGTAGAAGCACTGTTACCTGAGCCCATAGTCTGATCTGACCACTCGATTCTCCCTTTCAGGATTGTGAATCCAAGAAAGGCCCCTTGCAATTTGGGTAAGCGATCAGAGCCCATAATGATTCGGAAATGGGCCTCTCTAACTCAGAATACCTTTAGGGATAAGTTGGCTTTAAGCGCTCCGGAATTAAGGGCCGAAACTCAGATAGCAGAGAATCATGGGGCATATTAGCAAGACTGGCGATAAAATTATCGCTGTTTTAGCGGCAGTTTCCTGCCGCTAAAACGGCGATAATGGGCTTGCTAATATGCGTTATGGAATTCCAATAGAAGCCCAGGTTAGATGTGCAGGACATCTAACCTGGGCTTCTATTGGAATTCTATAACGCATATTAGCAAGCCCATTATTGCCGTTTTAGCAGCAGTTTCCTGCCGCTAAAACGGCGATAATTTTATCGCCAGTCTTGCTAATATGCCCCCAAGTCTCTTTATGGATCAAGGAGGTAGTGGACTCCATAATACCTCTGAAAACCTTGCAAGAGTACCCGTCTTACTCCATCGGCGAAATGGTTCTCAGAGGAACTGGCATTACTGAAACTGAATGTAAACGCCTTGAACGCTGCTGGAGGGGGAACTATCTGAATGAACATAAGCGGAAGTATTTAGAAGCACTCAAGTTTTATCATCAACGAATTAGGAGAGCACGTAGGAAGTTCTATACTGAGCAAATTGAATCAGTAAAAAATTCCACTAAGATTATTTTTAGTGTTGTCAAACAATTGACTTCCCTAGAACGTGCCACAGCAATATTGCCTGCTTCCATGGACTACTGTAATAAAGTAGCAGATTTTTTCTTAGGAAAGATAGAAAAAATATGTGCTGCCTTCCCTGAAAGTAGCAGGAATTATATCTTTGTTCCAGCTATAAAGGATTCCTGTGTCGAGGACAGGTTTACTTTCCGCCCTCCTGAAGAAAGTGACGTCCTAAAACTTATGGAAGTAGTTAAATCTGGGTCTCCCCTGGATTTGATCCTCCCGAGACTTTTACTGCGAGGGAAAGAAGCCATTGCACCGGTTCTTACCAAACTTCTGAAGATGTCCTTTAGCTCAGGGCAGGTTCCTAGCAATTGGAAACATGCTATGGTGGTGCCGCTGCTAAAGAAACCATCTTTAGACCCAGCTCTTCCAGAGAATCTGAGACCTATTTCTTTGCTTCCCTACTTTGCTAAAATTGCGGAGAAACATCTGAGCATTTAACTGACCACGTTCTTGGAAGAAAGACGTGTTCTCCATGACTCCCAATCTGGTTTCAGGCCTCTTCATAGCACCTAATCGGCCTTACTTTTGGCTTCTGAGGCCTTGAAAATTGCAGTTGATGAGGGAAGGACAACCACACTGATTTTGCTGGACTTGAGTGCTGCGTTTGACACAGTTTCCCACAGCCTTCTGTTGGAACGGTTGTTGGAGTCCGGGGTCGGTGGCAGCTCATGGGAATGGATCAAACACTTCTTGCAGAATAGATCCTTCCAGGTCTTACAACACCCTTTTAAGTCCAAAGTGTGTCCTCTGTCTCAAGGGGTACCACAGGGCTCGGCCCTCAGCCCTATTCTGTTTAATGTTTACATTCGCCCCCTGGCAGACATTGTGCTGAAACATGGGGTGAAACTGGTGTCATATGCCGATGACACTCAGTTGATTGTTACATTGGAGCAAAAGGAGGCAGGAACAGCATCTGATTTCAAGGCCTGCTTAAGTGATCTTGCTAACTGCAGGAAAGACGGAGGTGATGGTAGTTGGCAAGCAGCCCTCCATATGGTCACATTTGTGGTGGCCGGAGGAACTGGGACCTACTCCGACTCCCAAAGCTAAGGTCAAGAATTTGGGAGTCTGGTTCGACAACACCCTATCATACACAGAGCAGATATCAGCTGTGGCCAGAACCTGCTTTGGTATTCTTAGAATGTTGCGTAAAATCCTGGACTTACTGCCATTGGACGCCAAAAGGACCATTGTGCAGGCCCTTGTAACGTCCCGATTGGATTACTGCAACATCCTCTATCTAGGGGTGACCAAAAGAAATCTGAACATTTTGCAGAAGGTCCAGAATGCTGCGGCCCGGCTGATATTGAATATCCCTAGGCGGGCATCGGTGGGGGCAGCCCTGATGGAATTACACTGGCTCCCTATACAGGCTAGTGTCACCTTTAAGGGGTTGTGTTTTTGCTGTAGGATCCTCAACGAGAAAGGGCCGAGATATCTGCGCCCACTACTCACTGCCTATAAACCCACTCAGAATTTGAGGTCGTTGGGCACTGCTAAGCTGATCGTGCCTAAGGTTCGTAAGGTACGGTCAGGAGGTAGTTCCTTTGGTTTTCTCGCTGCTAAGGCCTGGAATGACCTACCTATGGAACTGAGGACATCTCCTTCGGAGACAATGTTTCGAAAAAAACTGAAAACCTGGCTCTTTTAATCTCCCCCTGGGGACTGGTAGCAGGCCTTTTCGCATCTTCGGGCCTTGGGACTACGGGGGTGGGGGGTTTGGGCCAGTTGCCGTGGTCTGCGGTGTCCTAGCGCGGGGACACTCCGTTGGAGTAACCAGGCGCTTTACAAGCTTAATAATAATAATAATAATAATAATTGATGAAATCACAGGTATTAGAATTAAACTTTCAGAAGATAAAAAAAGGCCAAGAAAAGAGTACAGGGTGGCAGTTTTGGAAAGAAAATGAGAAAACCACAATAAGCAATGATTACAAATCAGCCCAATGTGTGAATCGAGAGATTTATATAGATTTTGGAATAATATGAATTATATAGTAAACCTTCAACTGAAAGTAAACATGAATTATATTCTCCCTGGTAAATGAATTAGATATATTAATAACTGTTATGTGACAACATGGGTGTCAATTCATCAAAATACCAGGGGTAGCAGAAGTGACGTCATATACCCTGCAACATTAATAACATCACAGGAAGTGGTGTCTATTACCCTTGACCCTGATTTTTTTTCACTATGGTGCCATCACAGTAATTGATATTGCTGAAGTTCCATAATAACAGCATGAGTAATATAACACAACACAGACAAACATGTATTTTAGATACCACCTATAGGATAGTGCTCACTTGATCTTTGAAAGTCCGAGGACATAATACTTGCCCTGTTTTGTAGTGTGTGTGCAAAGCGAAAAAGCCAGACCTCTACTAGGGGGTTTCTCTCTCTGAGAACATTTTGGAAAATATGTGGTCATATAGTGCATTTTCAAGCACAATTTTCACATACATTTGCTAAAAAAGTCATAGGCTATGAAATTGCTCTCCTTCAATTGTAAAATCCTTTCATGGTGTGTCAAGCTCATGAAATCTGATGCTACTTAGGAGTTGACCCCATTTTTCAAAATGTGCTATGGATGTCACCATATGTGGGGACTCCACAGTCAGGGGCGAAGATCTCCACGTATAAAAGATAGGCCTGTTATATCTTTTTATGTGCCAAATTCTCCTCCCTGACTGCGGAGTCTCCGCAGTTGTAAACTCACTATTAAAACAGAGTTCGTGAATAGTAAAAAAGTAGTAAACGTACACAATAAAGTAGGTTTTTCTTTGTGAATAAGGCCCAGACTCTTTCGCAACAGTTTGAGGGGGCTGGCCCAAAGCCCACTCTGCGTATTCTTTCATGCTGATGACTTTATGTCTGGTGCACATATATAGCTGTATGTAACAAGGCGTAAAAGACCCTCCTGCTGTAGGCGAGATAAAACTTCTGCTGCAGTGGTAATGTGCATTTATCCACCATGGCTGTTCCTAGTATGGCCTTTTGACATATATACATCACAATTCTTTTAGCCCCACACCTTGTGATCTATGTACACATGACTATTTTTTCCCCTTCCAGGCCTTGTTTTTTTTAATTTTGTTATTTTGTTTCCCCAATCAGGATAATATCCTTTCATGCGAGGGCTAATTGGATAGAGTCTGTTTACTTCTGAACCACCTCATTAATATGAATGTGGCCCCATAAATTACATCACATACATATGGAAGGACTGGAGAGATGGCTTCTTTCAGGTCTCTCCCAAGATCAGGCTGGAGGTAAGGTTATATGAGGGGCTAAAGGCAGCTTCAACTGCCTCCAGCTCCCCTCTAGCCATGCCCGCCAGATCTCTTTGGAGGTGGGGAACTAGGGAGGTGGGAGATAGAGTAGGAGTAGCAGCTCAGATGAGGGCACAGACACACAGATTTGCAAAGTTAAACTTACATTATTTTGTAAGTGTACATTTGTTTTGGAATTCACCAACTCCAATTTAATAGTAAGCTTATGACTATGGAGACTTCGCAGTCGGGCGTAGAATGCTGTACATAAAAAATAGGCATGTCTTATCTTTTTATGTGCGGAGTTCTTCATCCCCAACTGTGGAATATTCGCAGTTGTAAACTAACTTTTACATCAGAGTTTTCAAATTCCAGAACAAATGTAAGTTTACCCAAAAGTATCCCTTTGTGACTCAGGCCCCATGTGTCTAGTGGGTAGATTGCAGCTCAAACTAATTGAAAACTTACACATACCAAACAGCCTGGAAGAAGGAGATCTGGCTTACATCAAAGGATACCTGAGATTGCATATAATCAGGCGTTTTATATATATATTACTCCAGGTTTGTTCTCGGTCATTAATTAACAGTGCAACATAAACCATGATTCTGCCACAATTGAGTGATCTGTGCTATTGTTACATTCATTGTGCATACTACTTATAGTTATAGTTTTCTGACTTCTAACATTTCGACAGCATTTCCTTGGATACTGTTCTGATATTTATATTTGTTCATTTGAGTAAGGCAACAAACTATTGAGCAAATGTGTTGAAAAATAAAAATAGTCCAAATGTCCAATAATATCATCAGAGAAATGACATATTAATGTGGAGATTGCTCCATTGATGCTCAGGACAAACCGTTCTGGAGAGGAGAGTGTTGGACCTTGCCCTCTCTGCAGAGTCACCCACAAACCTTTAGCCTTCACCCCTCCTGTTTTGCTGAATTGTTTATTGTTGGCAGTAGGACTCTGTGCAATTTACCACTTCCAACCAGTGCTGCAGTGCTTGTGCTTGCTCCCTAAAACATTATACAATTGGCTCACACCTGTTTGGCACATTTAGTTTACTCTTAAGTCCTTAGTAAAGTGGTACTACATGTACCCGGGGCATATAAGTTAAATACTACTAGTGGGCCTGAAATATTTATTGTGCCACACAATATTGTGGCCTTTTAAAACATGTCTCAGCCTGCCACTGTAGCCTGTAATACAGTTTGAAACTGCCATTTCAACCTGGCTGAAAAAAACCTTTTGGCAGGCCTAAACCTTCCTTTTTAATACATATAGGCCACCCGTAAGATAGGCCCTACAAGCTTCTAGGGCAGGGTGCATTGTATTTAAAAAGTAGGACATGTGGATTTTAATTTTACATGCTCAGGTAGTGAAAAACTGCTTAAGTCGTTTTTCACTATTGCATGGCCTACCTCTCCCATAGGATAACATTGGGTTCCCTTATTACATTTAATAAGTGATGATGTTTGCTTAGGAGAAGGAAGACATGTCATGTTTGGTCTCTAGAGAATTTCAATTTAAAATACTCTTTAATGATAACGTCAGATTTAAAGTCGCAATTCTGAAAACGCCACTTTTAGAAAGTTGGCATTTTTTGTCCTATCCATTTGGTGCCTGTGCCCTGGGTCACATGGTTAGGTGCATGTGGCAGTTAGCCCTTGTATATTCCTCACAGATTGTGTCACAAAGGGAGAGTTAGTGTTGGCAGGATGAGCCATCCTGACATGATGGGTGAGGGTGGAGTTGTCACCTACCATGCTTACATTTTAAAGTAGTTACCTCAGCACACTCATAGAGAACTTCACACTAGCCTTTTGTCACACCAGACGTCCTGGGACCAGGGCAGGGAGAAAGTAACTTACAGGACCATTTGTGGGGGAAACATCTAGAACAGGCTTCTCCAACAAGTAGCTTGTGAGATACAGGTAGTTCTCTGGCTACCTGTAAGTAGCTTTCCTGTGTGCAGCCCAGCCCACTAAATTATAAGATTTTGCTTGGCTAAATTAATAATATGTATAATAAGATTGAGCGCGCATTCAAGAAAGAAATGTGTGTAATTTCAGAACTCATAAGATTACATTTTGAGACAAAATACTCAGTTTCCCAAAAATTATTTGAAGTTGATATTTGAGTGATAAATAATGTTTCTTTACGCAGACCTATAATTAATACCATAACCTTGGTGGCAGGGGCATTGGGTTATGTATTACCCAAGTGCAGGCATTTTAAATTGACAAAACCTGATGCACTCAGGTGATCACTGCTACTAACCTTGCGTATAGTGGCCACTTATGTAACATTGTCTGGTGTGGTCAGTATCACAACACTAATAATATTAGTAGCTATGGATGGTTTTCATTGAACAGCAGTAGCTGTTTTAACAGAAAAGGTGGGAGACCCCTGATCTAGATGTTTCTTCCCATTTCAAGAGCTGGGACCAGGTATAAATATTGGACCTCTTTAACTACTCATCAGAAGACTCCTGGACCTGTGGACTCTGCAAGAAGGACTGCCTAGCTGTTTGAGGACTGCCCTGCTGCCTGAGGACTGCTCAGCTGTTTGCAGACTGCCCTGCTGCCAGAGGCCTGCCTTGTTGCTTGAACCCAGGACTACCAGAGTGTCTCCATGGGTCAGTTGGCTGACCTCCTGTTTTGAGCTACAGGGACACAACAGGCTCCTGGTCGGCGACTTCTATGGAACCGACGCAGCATGCCACATTTCGACACAAGTCCTGGCATCACCAGCTCCAGCCAGGTGCCTTCCTAGGAACCGATGCAAAGTGACGCATTTCAATGCAAGTCCTGGCATCGCCAACTCCAGCCCAATGGCTTCATTGGACCTGACACAGCACTATGCACCTTGACACAAGTCTTTGCATCACCAGCTTCAGCCCGGTGGCATTGTTGGAACTGATGAAGCACACCGCACCTTGATGCCGGACCGCAAATCACAGCTCCTGATCAGTGGCTACACCTGCACCAACCCAGCTCGACGCACCTCAATTCAAGTTTCTGCAATCCAGCCCCAGTGGCTTCATCGACCATATGCAGTGCAATGCATTTCGATGCCTACATCGCAGCTTCTGATCAGCAGCTTCGAAAACACCAACCCAGTGTGACGCATTGCTGCTCCTGTTCGATGGCCCCTCGATGCATTGCAGCCCAGATTCCTCATAAATCTTTGAAATTCAATATCTCAAGTTCTACTGATTGGATTGTTCTCATTTTGGAATCATCTTATTTATTAAAATTTCTCCTATTTGTCAAGATTGCTGGGGGATTTTTCTTGTGTTATGTTTTCACTTTATTTCTGTTTGAGTGCCTCCATAAATACTTTACACATTGCCTCTGAGTTAAGGCTCCTTGCTTTTGTGCCAAGCTACCAGAGTGTTAATCACAGATAAATTTAGTGACTTTTTTGTGGTTAACCCTGATAGGTTTTGTGGCTGTTGCTTGAGAAGGGCTTACTCCTCCCTCAACCAACAACCCAATTTCTCACAGAGAGAATCCACTGACTCAAGCTTCTTATCAGCGTTTAGCTGAAAGTGTGAGGAAGATTCCTACCTTGAGTGACCACGTCTGCAGCCTATGGCATTCGGTGTTCATTTTCTTCTATTTTGTCCCGTGATAACTTAGCTGTTTACCTGAACCTTTCTCTTCATAGTGAACTGTGATTTCAGCACTATCTGTATTTGCTTGCAAAAAGTTCAGTTAGTGTACCACCAGCTGAACTTTTGTTCTCAGGAAGATATGGGTTGGAAAATAAATGTACAGGATACTTACTGTCTTTTGCCAGAGAGGATATAAAAATGAAAGCTGTTCTAGCACTAATGTGTTCCATTACTTCGGGATCTGCTCGGTAATATGGCTCAATGAGTAACACCCTTGCTTCTGACATCTGCTGTCACCACAGTTCATGATTACAAAGGTGAACTGATTCCTTCATCGTTTTGAGATGAGTGCATTGAGCCTCATTACAATAGGTAATAGCAGCACGTGTTACTTAGAAATTACAAACACTGTGGTACAAAGTGCTATATAAAAAGCAAGTTTTTATTATGATTATTATTACATGTTTGCATGTCAATGCAGAAAATCCGCCACATTGGTTAATTCCATTAGCTCGCGCGCAAGCGATATCCAAACGTGGCGTGATGAGTGCTGCACACTGACTAAATATACAATTCCCTTAAGTGTTTATTGATTTAAAATATTCGAGTAATGTTTCGTGTTGAAATACCCATCTCAAAGTACTTTACAAAAGATGAAGCGGGGAAAAATGTATTATGAAAAGCAAAATACACACATTAAAGTCTATTACTTTAGTTCCATCACGGGTAATTGCTCGGTTTCTATTTTGGCAACTCACTTCCAAGAAAGCTTCCTACAGAAACGAATTAACAGTTAGAAAGGGAGCGATCTTCAGTCACTAGGACGATAGCCGTAAGGGAGGTTTTCGAAGCACAATCGTTGTTCCTATAATGGACAAAAATGTGCACAGGCTCGGCATGTTACAAAAACATGTTTTAAAAGGCAGTGATAGCGTTAAATTAAATGTCTGGAGGTGGTAAGGAGGTGGATTTGACTATGGTTAGTTCTTAGGTTCCGTTCCTCTGTTTCAATTTAGAAATTGAAAATATCAGCCGAAATGTGAATGCCAGTGGAGCATTGGAAAGGGAACAAATGATGGACTGAGACAAGAACCCCGGAACTTGTTTCAGGCATCACCCCATATCAGCCAGGCTAGCTTAAATCCAGTGGTGTAGTGAGCACGGGACCAACGGCATACTCTTCCAGCTTAGGGAGACAAAAGCAAAATGAACAAATGATGGATAGAATGCTGAACAATGCAAACATTCACTCCCAGTCACAAAGATCTGTGTTTAATCCATCATTCTTTTTCTCACCATGCCACCCCAGTTTGGACCCAGCCATATGTAAATCAGTCTTGACCCTGTTTCTCATCGGAACAGTCCAGTCCGAACTGCCAAGCCAGGTCCTCCCTGGACTGGAGACAAGCATCCTGGGACCGGTTTCCCTGCATCACTTGGGGGCTTGATGGCCCTTACAGAGCAGTTTCCACCTTCACTGCTAAAAAAAAACATTACTAACATGGAAATATGTAAGACAAACACCAAAAGAAGACTTGTAGAGGGTAACCCAAGGAAGCATGCATTGTCATGCGGACAAAAAAGAAAAGTATTTAAATGGCTGAGTTTTTTACTGAAGTACTTGAGTTCAATAAGATAAAGAAATCGTTTTGGGTATTTCATTTGTTTTCGTTATTTAAGTACTACTAAAGCAGAGAATACCACATATTATGTTCCTGCAAGTGGTTTATGGCGGCAAGTACAGCAAAGTAGTTCTTGTAGTTGTTGGTGTTGCGATGTTGTCAGCTTATTCATTTGCTTCTTCCTTGGTGCTGAAGTTAAAGGGCTCAATGGTAAAGCCTTGTTGTGGTCAGAACTCAGAAGTTCCCTGAAGTTGCAAAATGTTTGGCAGGTGATTGGGCCTTATTTAGGCATCTGGGACGTATTACCCGAGTGCCCCGGGGACACAACTGGCATTTGCGCCCGCTTGGCGCGCCCCCGGGGCACTTTGGTATTACAGAAGGGGGCATGACGCTATCGGTGCGTCCCCTTCTGTAATACCGATAGCGCTGGCACACATAAAGCGCCAGTGCTATCTTCAGAGGTCATCCCCTCATTTGCATGGGGGCGTGGCCCTATGCAAATGAGGGAATTCCTTTGCCTCTGTGCCCATGCTATATTATAGATGCGGGCTCAGAGGCAAATAAGCTGTCAGGAGGCACACTGACAGTGCCCCATCTAAAAGATGGCACACTATCAGTACCCCCCCTTATTGCAGTCTTCTGGAGGGGGGAAAAGGGGTCCCATGGACCCCCAGACATCCCCTTGCATGCAGGTGCAGTCACTCACTGCATCTGCCTGCAAGGGGATCTCTAATCCTCTTCAAAGTGCAGGCAGGCAGACGCCTGCACAGTGAAACAGGGAGCAGCTTCAAAGCAGCTCTTTTTGCCTGAATGAACTGCCCCCAGGGCAGCGCGAGTTCTTGAATGCCCTGGGAGCAGTGCAATTCCTATAATCCGGCACATTTTCCTGGTTAACGCTGGAATGCACCCAGCGCTAATCAGGAAAATGCACTGCATACCTAATACGGCCCTTGATGAGCAGGCTGCCCATTCAGTGGGATAACAAAACTTGAGGGGACCCCACCTGCAAAGAACATGGAGGGTCCCCCCATACCACCTGACCCAGTCAGGAGTTACCAGGTCAGGGGCTGCACCGCGGGGGCTAATATTGCGCCACTGTGCCCATTGGTTTGGATGTAGCAGAATAAACAAAGGGAATTTTTTAACTTAGCAGGGAACATCCTGACTGTAGGTAACACAGTAGAGGTAAGTTTTCATTTTTATGCCTCTTGAAAAAAACTCCAATTGGTGTCTGAAGAGGCCAGGAAATCATTGCAGAAGGTGAAGCCATATATGCAAGAACCGAACTGTTCACTGAAACTTTTACAATTGGCAGACCAATGGGAGATACTCCCCAAAAAGTCTGTAAACACCATGAAGGCTGGAAGAACATGGAAAAACCTAAAGTGTAAATATACTGCTGTCATGCACCAGAAAGCTGGAGTGGATCCCGCCATCATAACTTTGCCTCCCCAATCAAAATGATTACTTCCAAATTCTTACTTCTGAGGCAAAACAGGGAATAAGGGGTTGGTAATGGTGAAATACGCCCACTGGACTGTTATCTCTTCTAGACGGGTCTGGAGCCTGTTATATAATACTGTAATTTATAACAAGAAAATAAACAAATGTACCAATAAACACTGCAAAATGTAAGTATAGTGAAATCTCGCCACCGCAAGGCATATATGTGCACCTGTCTTTTTTTAACTGGCCTGTATTTCTAAGCATAGGCCAGTATAAATAATTGGAAAAAGAAGTTACATTTGGTATTTTTTCCGCTGTGAAACATAAGCCTAAAACAGCAAACGTATAAAGAATTTAGGGCCTGATTTATATATTGGTGATAATCATACTCTTTCGCAACACAGACAGAGTATGTTTATCAGCAATATAATAGTCCACCCGCTGAATTTACATGCAGGCAGACCATATTTTGCCAATGGTGGAAACTACTCCGTCTCCACCATGGCCAAACTTCTCCGATGGCCTGACGGAGTAAGGGGAATTTAGAGAATTGGCTATATATCCACCCAACCAATTTAGATGGGCAAATTTAGAGCTATTTACCAGGTGGAAAGGGGTAGTAAAACACAAAAAATTGCCTCACCCCGCTTTTTTTATTTTCAAAAACGAAAACCTACTTTGGGGTTTTGTTTTTGAGAAAAAAAGTTTTGAAACTTTGGCAAAGTTCCAATACATGCACAAGAAACACCTTGACGGCAGTTAATGTAAATAGTAGAAATGTCTGCCGGGCTGATGGACATTTCTAAATTTGACAGGCAAATACACCATCAGGGCGAGAGAGTAATTTACTCCATCGCCCTGAAGGAGTACAAACCGTCCGCCAATATATAAATCAGCCCTTAAGTTAAAAAGTATTTGAGAGCTGTCTAAATCATTTCAGAATGATTATAAGAGCAAACAGAGGGACGGGCCGTAGTTACGGCACCGACCAAGATGGCGGCATTGCGCTGAGCTCCGCGACTGCGGGAGCTTAATTATTGCTCGGGAAACGGTTCCAGCACTCGCTGGGCTGTGAGACAGGCATACGTCTCAAGTCCTTACAATGGTGAGTCGTGGGAACCCATTTTGAAGACTTTGCACTTTCTCCTTTGAAAACAGCAAGCCCCTGGGGATTTTTTCATGCTGAGAGAGGTCGCGGCCTCCAATTTGGAATGCGGAGGGCGTGTTTCCTGTCAGCTGAGTTTCTCCCTTCAGGAGAATCATTTCAATTCATTCACTCCAGGACCATTATTTTCAGCGTTTCTCTTCTCCTAACTGGCTCCTATTAATTTGTGAGATGTATACTGCCTAAACCTATTAACACTCATGTGTTTTTCCTTGTATTCTATTTTTCACTGAAGTGGACTACTGTTTTTCAACATTTCTCTTCAACGTCTTCCAGATTTAACTCACGCTGAACTGTTATTTAATCCCCCAAAAAATGTTGGTCTCTCAGCTCTTTTTCTTAATGGTTTCTTCTCACCTTCAGGAATATTTTCAAGGAGATAACTTTGCCATTCCTTATACTTTCCATTGATGGGAAAAATACGGAATCTTAAACTTTCTGATACCTCAAAGAGTCATTTATTGTCAGATTCGGAACACATTCACAGCGACATGGATGACGCTGTTTCACAGAAATCTGACTCTCCTTCAGGAACTCTTCCCAAATCTTTTTCTTGACCAAGGTATCAGTAGGCACAAACAAAAGACCTAAAAAAGACCCTCCCTCACCAACAAAGCATCTATGGAGGCTATCCTTGATGACATTCGTGTGCTCCGACCATTTATGGCAGAAACAACTAAGTCATTGCAACAGCTGAATGATAAGTGGTCCTCTTTGGAGTCTCGTGTTTTGTTGGTGGAACAAAAAACTGAAAACCTACAACAAGAGTCCCTGCATATGTCACATCTGGAGTCGGAAATATGTATGCTTGAAAACATTCTGAAAACCTTGAAAATCGGAACCGTAGAAATAATCTCCGCATTTATGGGCTTCCAGAGAATGTGGAGGGATCTAATCCGACAACTTACTTCCAACCTTTTCTGCCAAAAATCCTTGGTATCTCTACATCCACTCCTCTTAACATACAAAGAGCTCATAGACTTGGTCCTAAAGTTTCCGTGAAACCATGAGGAGTTATTCTATTTTTCCTGCATTATACTGATTTGCTGCAAGTATTATCTGCCGCTAAAGCAAGAAAACAAATCATCTGGGATGGCCATAAGCTGTTCTTTTTTCAAGATCTTGCTAAAATCACTGCAGATCGTCGGAAACAATTTTTGGATATGCGACCCCAGTTGAGAGCCATGAATGCAGGTTATGGTTTAATCCATCCCTGCTATTTAAAGTGACATATAAAGATAAAACAACAATTTATGAAAAGCCTGCTGCACTATATTTTTGTATTCTTTGTTCTTGTAACCTGTTTAAGGATTATATATGTTTTGTCTTAATTGTCTTCTTTTTATTGATGATGTTATTTTTCTCTCTTTAATGTTCTCTAATTTAGTATTATTCTTGTCCACATACAGTTCTAGTCTTATGTGATCTTCCCGTCTACGCCAAACTTATCCTTTTGTCCTATGGACTCCGGTTACCATCTTTTGTTGTCGCTGACCCCCCTCACGTTGACATGTTGTGTAGCTATGTTCCTCAGTCATCATTTTTATGGCTTGTGCATTCTTTTTGTTTCCTGTTTCTTTGTATTCCTGTCATTATTTCATATTATCCTCCTACTCAATTCCCTTCTTCCTTTTTCTTCTTTTTTTCCATTCCTCTGTAAGGGGGTCCTCCTTTCTCCCCCTACCTCTCTATATACTATTATTTTATTCCTTTTGCTATTTTTTCAATTAAGTATGATACTGTAGATAGAACAATTGTTCATCCTATTGCTTTAATATTCCATTCCGGGTCACCTCATGGAATATTAAAGGGTTAAATAACCCTATTAAGCGGCAGAGAGTGTTATCTCATTTAGCCAGACTCAGCACTGATGTTGCCTTATTACAGGAAACCCATCTCTCAGAGACAGAATCTGCTAAGTTGCTAAAATGTTGGGTAGGTAATTTGTTTGCTGCACCTGCTAAAAGGGAAAAAAATGGTGTACTTGTCCTCTGAGATAAGAAACTTCATATTACTGTTATTTGTCAAGAGGCCGATTCTGAAGGTCGTTGGATTGTAGTTAAACTCCTGGTTGATAAGATACCTTTAACAATCTTGAATGTTTATGGTCCAGTTTCAGTTGATAATACTTTTTGGACGAAAATATCTGGTAAATTAATAGTACATAAGGATGATTATATTATTTTTGGTGGTGATTGTAACCAAATTCATGATTCTGTATTGGATAGAAATTCGAAAGTCAAATTTATTCATACTAAAATGAATTCATAATTCCTTTCCGCCATACATTGTAATTCACTTGTTGATAGCTAAAGGTTATGTCACTCAGATCTTCGAAAGTAAACTTTCTACTCAAAATCACATCACTCACAATCCTGTATAGATTATACATTTCTTAGTAAATCCCTGGCTCAACATCTTACTCATTCTGACATAGGATCTATACTCATGTCTGACCATGCACCAGTGTGTACAGACCTTGATCTCATTCCTTTCTCCCCACATTCTGGCAGATGACGTTTCAATAACTCACTTCTTTTAGATACTGCATTTACCTCTCAATTTGAGTCTTTTATTTCTGAATTTTTTTTTCTTAACAATACCTCAGAATCTTCTATTATAATGGTTTGGGGCACTTTTAAAGCAGCTGCAAGAGGATTTATAATAAATTTTGTTTCACAAAAGAAAAAGCGTTTGCAGGCCCATTCAGACCAAATGCTTGCTAACATTAAATCATTGGAACATGCTTATTATAATTCTAAGAATGGTGACTCTCTAACACAGTTAATTGATGCTAAATTGCAATTTAACAGGTTGACGACCAATATTGCCTCCAATTTTTTATTGAAAATAGTACGCGTTATCATGGTGGCAAAATAAGATGGGGAAATTGCTTGCAAATTATTTAAAAATTAGAAAAAATAGAACCAAAATTGAGTCTATCCGGAATGTTGCAGGGACTATTCTTTTTAGGGATAAAGATATTTTACAAGAATTTTTTTATTTTTACACTACGTTATATTCTTCAGAACTGAAACCCACAGAGTCAGATCTGATTAACTATTTTCAATCCATTCCTTCCCCTCCCTCATATCATATTAATTTTGATACATTAGAAATTGATATTACAATCCCAGAAATATCTCATGCAGTCTCCGCCTTGCGTAGTGGGAAGGCCCATGGCCCAGATGGGTTTACCATAGAATTTTATAGTCATTTTTCCAAACTTCTTTTTCCATATCTTCTACTTCTTTACACCTTTTTTGTTAATGAAGGGACTTCTGGTGGCTCCTTCTAAGATCCCATGATCTGTCTAATACCTAAAGAAAATAAGGATCCTTCACAATGCAAAAATGTTCATCTTATTTCTAACCCTGGGCGGAAAAATCCGCTCTGCTCACAGAGTTTGCAGATTTTTGGCAACTCCACGTTCCGCGTAGAACGCAGAGTTACCAAAAACTGCACGCTCTGCAACGTAGCGGAGATTTTTTTTGTTTGCACGTTCAAAATGCGTTTTTGCGCGCGCGGGAGCGACTTACTGGGATGCCTGCGTTCGGCGACGAGATTTCCTATCCGTTCGTGTGCACCACAAGATTTGGTAGCCGGCCGCACGGTCCCGCGAGAGTGTGCGATCGCGAACACGTCATTCAGACACGCCATCGGACTTCCGGCGGAAGTTCCGTGAAGATCGCGATGCAGAACACGCAGAATTTGCAAGCTGGAGAAGAATATCTCTCGAGCAGCATAAAACCTTCTCAAAATGATGATTTGGATGAAAAAAACTCCTCAGATTGACATTTGGCTGTACTTTTTTGTGCAAGGAGTCCTTTTTCTTTTTTTTCTTTTTTTTTAAAGAGGAAGGAAGTGCCCCAGAGTCTCTAACTTCCTGTTCCTGTCCAGCAGGCTCCTCCCAGTGCTTTGTCCATGTCCTGTTCACTTTTCATTTGGATTTGGAGCTGGAAGGATCGTTCTTTGAGTCTGCTGCATCATATACCATATTGCATTTGAGGACTTTTGGATTTGAGATTTTGCAAGTAAGTTGGAAAATTGGTGATGTTTGTTTGATTGGGGCATTGCACCTACATTTTTTTGTACTTTTCATCGTTTTTTAAAACATTTATTGATGTGGGTGGCCTGTAGTTTCAATAGGGGCCTAGTTGTTTTTCTTTGTATGTAATTTTTCTACTAGTTTTCTTTTATAAAGGAAACATGTTGCAAAGTTCACTACATTGTCTCCAACTTTTGCAATCAATTTGCAACATTTATTTAATTCACTAGCCCAGTAGTCTGCCAATAGGCCTTTCAGCCAGTAGGCCCAGAGCTACTCATGTGTGCATGAAACAACTGTTTCTGTGGTGTGTGTTGAATTTAACATCATTTAGGCATGGATGGCATTGGATTGAATTGCAAAATGTATATTTTTTGGGGTATTTCACTTTTTTCGTGTGTGTTAAATAAATGCCTTTGTTGGATGTGTGAGGTGGTGTGGTTGTTGTGTAACTTGCAAACCTTTTTTAGCCCTGTGGATTTTTGTTTTTGCATTGTTGCATTAAAGCTCTGTTGTTTAGCATGCCTCCTTTGTCTGGCCATATAGGCCTGCTTGAGTTCATTGTTTTACAGGCCTCCTGCTTGTTGTTGTGTGAGTGACCATATGGCTGGTGGCCTTTTTGTGGTGGCAGTTAGTGTGCTGCTTTTGCCATAGGCCTGCATGTCTTTCCTTTGTTCCTCTTGGCTTACTGCTTCTTGTTGTTGTGGCCTGGCCATGTGGCTGGCGGCCATTTTGTGAAGCCAGCCAGTGTGCTTTTGCCATAGGCCTGCATTGTCTGTCTTCCCTTTCTTGTTGTTGTGGTGGCCTGGCCATGTGGCTGGCAGCCATTTTGTGAAGCCAGCGAGTGTGCTTTTGCCATAGGCCTGCAAGCTTTCTTTGTGGTGGCCATGCCTTGCCCTTGTTGTTGTTTTGCATGCAATTTTTTTCTTTTTACCCAGCCAAAAAATGCAGGACAGTTCACTACTTTTTCTAATACATTTGCAATATTATCTGCCAATAGGCCTTTTTCAGCCAATAGGCCAAGAGCTACTCATGGGTGCATGAAACAACTGTTTCTGTGGTGTCTGTTGAATTTAAACATCATTTAGGGCATGGATGGCATTGGATTGAATTGCAAAATGTTTTTTTTAGGGATATTTCACTTTTTTCGTGTGTGTTAAATAAATGCCTTTGTTGGATGTGTGTGGTGGTGTGGTTGTTGTGTAACTTGCAAACCTTTTTTTAGCCCTGTGGATTTTCGTTTTTGCATTGTTGCATTAACGCTGTGTTGTTTAGCATGCCTCCTTTGTCTGGCCACATAGGCCTACTTGAGTTCATTGTTTTACAGGCCTCCTGCTTGTTGTTGTGTGAGTGACCATGTGGCTGGTGGCCATTTTGTGGTGGTAGTTAGTGTGCTGCTTTTGCCATCGGCCTGCATGTCTTTCCTTAGTTCCTCTTGGCTTACTGCTTCCATCCCCATTGCCAGCTGCAGCTTCCTGAATGATGCTGCATCCCACGTGATGCACAATCACATTCACAATGCCAAACAGGTTCCATTACATTTGTATTTTTGTTTTTGTTCTTCTTCTTTCCTATCCTTCCTGAGTGTACACAGTAGAACACCATGAAAGCCCTTGTTGTCAAAGTCTCACAAATGGCTACACTGTTGTTATGTTTTTTTAATAACTGAGTTAATACAATTTAATAATATTAATAATAATAACACTAACAAGTGTGACCACACACTAAGTTATATATTATATTTGTTTGTTTGTACTAGTAGTAAATTGAACCACAATAATAAATGCCACGTTTCACTGCTGTTCTTCTTGCTTCTTTGCATTTAGGTGCACAAAAGAGGAGGAGGCGTCATCACCCATTGTACTGCCAGACAGAATTCCTGCTGCTCACGACGTCACGTGACGTGTGACCAAAGACATCTCTTCAACTTGTGCCACTGCATGCTGCTGACATCTGAAGAAGATGGCCCCAAAGAAAGGTACCAGGTCCTCCAGTACCAAGAAAGTTGCCAGTGAGAAGAAGAAGGAAGTGCCGCTTACCACTTCTGGTGTGCCGACCAAGATTTTTTTGGGGAAACCAAAAATTGCGCCTGTAGCAGCAGTGTCTGGGGATCAAGCTGGGAGCAGCACCCCCGTATCAGTGGACCCACCCCACCAATCTAGGCTCAAGCCCATGTCTGTCGCAGAGGCAGCCAGTCTCATCACAACAACGCCAACGAGCACCGATGTTGAAAGTGACTTATCGTTATCGCAAAGTAGTACCCAATCAACGCAGGAAACTCAGATAAGTGGACAACAACAGCCGCAATCACCGCTCACAATAGTAGTTGTTCCTCCCGAAGTAGGGACAGTTCAGGAAATCGAGCTTCCTGCAGAGGAAGAAGAGCAAGCCACTCTTTCAGAGGATCCATTGTCTTCCAGATCCCCAGCAAGGAAAAGGAGGGTTAGTCCATCGAATTCTTCTGCAAGCCCCCCTTCTGATGATCTAGATGCCACTTGGAAGCCACCACCTCAGTCTGAGAGTGAAAAAAAAAAAATCCGTATTTGTAAAGCGCGAACTACTCACCCTTACGGGTCTCAAGGCACTGGGGGCCGTCGTGGAAATTAAGTGAGCTATTGCCCAGAGTCACAAGGTGCTGAGCTGAGCTGCCGCCGGAGCCGGGGATCGAACCGTGAGCCCTGTGCTCCGAAGTCAGCTGCCCTGGCCGCTGCCCCACACCTCTCCACCTCTCCAGAGTGAGAGACGCCACAAGACAAGGCTAGGGAAAAGGAAGGTTCCAGAAAGCCTTAGAGTTATGGAGGTAGATGTAGAAGAGGAGGATGATGACGAGCCAGTCATCATGGACATCAGCCCCACCCCAGTGGAGAGTGAGACCGACATTACCCCATCCCAAATTGCTGTGAGGGATGTGGCACGGATACCAACAACACAGGTAACACCAATACCACTTCCACCAGCTTCCATATTTGCATTTGCAAAGGCCCGGCAGCAACCTACATCCAGCACAACCACCTCAGTAGAAGTAGGTAGTGGTGGTGCACAGAGTCAAATTCCACGCCCACCCTCCAGTTCATCCGGCATTGCAAGTGGCACCTCCAGCAGCTCCAGAAAGTTCACCTCCCCAGTTTGGGACTTCTTTTTGGTTAGCAGTAAGGAGGAGAATGTTGCTATATGCTCCATTTGTAAACAAGGTGTTAGTCGGGGTAAGCTTGGTACAAACTATGGTTCCGGAGGCCGAACAACCCATCTGAAAACACACCACTTGATCCAGTGGGAGGAACACCTTAAAGGCCAAAAAGGTAAAACTGCACCCATTGCTTTGGGTGGTGATGAAGAAGTAGAAGATACGATCGCGGTGGAAGGTGAAAAAGAGGGAGACATTTTCTAGGGACCACAAAATAGCCCTATTCCCACCAGTGCAGTGGTACCACCCATATACTCATCAGCCTCAGCAACATCTCAGTGGCACAAGAGTAAGAGTCAGGCTGAGAGTGAGACACCAAGGCAACAGAGTACCATAATGAAAAAAAGTGCGGTGTTGAGCCTAAAAACATCTGGCGTCAAGAAGTCACCTGCATCAGTGGCACCAGAAAGGAAAAAAATCCAGCCTACCATTCTCAGCATGTTTAGGTCAGAGGGGCAGTACGTACGCAACCACCCAACGGCACGTTTGTACCATGCGAAGCTGGCTACAATGTTAGCGCTGGACCTTCTCCATTTTTCTTTTGTGGAAGGGGTGGGTTTTCTTGAATTTGTGACAGCCATTTGCCCAAAATGGAAGGTTCCCAGCCGGTCCTTTTTTGCCAGAGTTGCAGTTCCAGCACTACATCACAAGATGCTGGAATTGCTTCGACAAGCTTTGCGGCAGAGTGCTGTTCACAGTATCCACATGACAACAGACATGTGGACTAGTTGCCAAGTCACTGATTACATGTGCATCACTGCACACTGGATCTCTTTTGTGGGGGTTAGAGAAAAGATATCTGCAGGTGTTGACACTGATGAGATTTTTAATGCCACTCAGACACATGCAACTGTAGCCATGTTCGCCATGGAGAAATCTCATACTGCTGCAAACATTTTGGAAGAGTTTAACAGCAAGGTCTTTGAATAGCTGCACCCAAGAGGGCTCAACATTGTTTTTGTTGCCACAGACAATGGTAGTAATATAGTTAAGGCCATGGGCAATGGTGGCTATTTCAGGGTCCTGTGTGTGGCGCTCTGCATTAACATCATTGTTCAAGACTTTCTGAAAAAAGAATACTGAGTCAGCAACTTACTGACCACCTGCAGAAGAATATGCACACATTTCAGCCATTCTTTTAAAGCCCGGAAGATCATTCAACGTGAGTATAGAGTGCCAGTTAAAGCACTTATCCAGGAGGTGCCAACACGTTGGAACTCAACTTATTACATGCTTGATCATCTGTTTGAGCAGTACAGACCAATCAATGAATATGTCATGCGAAGACTAGGGGATGCTAATGTGAAAGGCATGACCATTGAGATGGACCAATGGGGCCTAGTTAAATGCCTGACAGAGATGCTACTTCCTTTCGAGCTCTTCACACGTGAAGTCAGCAAGGAGGACTGTACTATGGGCCAAGCTATCCCATTGTTGCACATGCAACAGGAACAGCTGAAGGGGGTGTCTGCAATGTACGCAGGTGTGGAGGAAAAAAAAGAAGCATATGAGTTGGTCGAGAGCTTATCCCTTCGCTTGGTTGAAAATACAAGGGTGCGAACTGAGATTGTGTCATCCAACCATTACATTTCTGCCACAATTCTGGATCCACGGTACAAAGCAGTACTGAACACTAACACATTAATTCCTTTTTCACAAGTGGATGTTGCCAAGTACAAAATTTGGATAGCTGCAGTAGCCAGTCACTTTGAAAAAGACTGGCTGGAAATTAGAGGCACGCTACTCCAACCCACAACAAGTACTGTAGGGCAGCCGGCGTCAAGTTCAACTTCAGAGCCTGAGGGCAGTGCGGTTGGCTCACAGCAGTCAAAACCACCAACATCAACAACAGCAAGAACAGGATCATCAGCCCCAGTACAATTGGCACAGGAATGGTTTCTACAGCAAGGGCTTGTTAGGTCCAGTGCTGATGCAAATGCAAAGGCAAAAGAGGCCGGCAAAGCGGAGCACCCTTGAGCATTGTGCGGATGGTCCAGGCCTAGCTGGATGACCCAACAGAGGTCTACATTGATCAAAACCCATTGCTGTATTGGTATGGGAAAAGTCGCCATTTTCCAGTGCTCAGCAGGCTGGCGATAAACTATCTGGCTTGCCCTATCGCAAGTGTCTCTTTTGAGCGTGTTTTCAGTGCTGCTGGTGCCATTGTAACTGTGAAAAGGACCAGTCTCTCGCCCCAAAACGTGGAGAGGTTAACCATGATCAAAATGAATCAGCACTTTATACCACCGGATTACGCCATACCTGAAGCACAGCAGGAAGAGGAGGACAGTGACTTAGGTGACGGAAGTAGTGTGGTAGATGACCTACTTCTGGGTGAACCACCAGAGTTTGAGGACGAGCTCTACTTCCCTGACAACTAGGCTTTCAACTTGTTACTTTCTTTCTTCTTTATTTACTTTTATTTTTTGTGTGTGTCTCTGTCTTTCTAGTTCGAATTACAACAAATCCATCACCACTGTCTTGTCTTTTTATTGCCGTATTGGAGTTGCAACTGTGTGCATTTATTAAAGAAGTCCACTCCTCCGAGTCCTGCTCCATTCATCCTGACTCGCCCTAAATTCATTTCCCTCAAGCCAGACATTGGATGGAGAATAGTACAAGAAATGTGTGCCTGCCTCGTCGAGTCCCTCCAAAAGAACATGACTATAGCTATCCTCCTTTCCGAGCCGAGAGGGCCTGGCCCAAGATGAGACCATGTAATGATGGCATGCGTTGGACGCTGACTCTGAGTTATTGGTGTTTGTGTTGTTGTTGTGCATGAAGTGTACTAGTATTTAATCTACACACTAAAAGTGACTCAAGTCAATGTTTCCCTTCTTGTTGTTTACTAACAAAATTGTACTTCTATTGCAGGGCGATCCATTGCATTTTTTAATATGGAATCTGGACTCACTCGGTACACTACAGACTGAGTTGGACACCATGAGGATGATGACCACATACTACACTCTTCGCAGTCAGCCAGTAGGATCTGAGATGATTGATGGAATAACTTGGGGCTTTTCATGAAGTGGCATAAAAGGTAAACAAGTCAACAACAACCACAGCAGACTTACATGTCTGTGTAGTGGTGGAGTCGAGTGTAGTGGTATGACAGACAGCGGTGCATTGATTTAGTTACTTAATTTGGAAAATGCTATGTTGCTGTATATGTGTGCTCTGTCTGGCTCAGACAAAATCTAAGCTAAGAGGAGGTTGGGTGGGTACCGTGGGCCTGCTCTGTCCTGTTGTTGTTGTAGCCTGATTAATGCTGGAAACAGAGTAGACATGATTTAGCCATGTCTCCTCGGAAAGTGTTCTTGTTGCACTCATCCGTAATTTATGCAATTTTTTCCCCTTGATTTTTCAATATCCCTTTTGTTTTTCCATCTACACTTACAGGCCGGCCTTTACCCTGTGCTATACTGGGAAAAACAACTCACACTTACCTTACCAATACGCATCCGCCAGGCAGGCAGTGGCACCCAAGATTGACGGACGGAGCGTCCATGGAAGGGAGGACCAAGAGGAATACCGAGATGCAACTTCCCAATTTGACCAGGATAATAATAACATACAGTAACTTAGTATCATTCATCATCTTTTAATTAATTTGATTCAGTTTTTCTCTTCAATCATTACGACTGTCTGTTGTTGTTTATTATGTTTGCTCTTAGTCTTTGCTTATATCGCTACAGCTATTTTTAAATTTTCTTTGCTAGCTTTAAAAGGAAGCCCGGTACAACAGAACATAAATAAAATGTATGTAATTTGGGTCTCTCTGAGGGCAGACAGGCAAGGCAATTGCATAATAATAATAATTAATAATATACTGCTGCCCTGTACTGTCTACTAGTCTTCTTAGTACTACTTATCATTAACCACATCATGCATGCATTTCCTTTTTCTCCCTTAACAGATTTATGAATATGATGGTCGTCTGCCAAGATTGTGTGTTGTCCATGTGTAGTGTTTGTCTTTGTCAAACCTTTCCCTCAAAAACCCCTTCCCAACCATTCATCAAACCCTAACCCTCTTCCCCCGGGCTGTGTGATTTATTGAGGTGTGACTAAATTAAATTTACACCAATAATTGATCACACACTTGCTGGGGCAGATGTGGTAAAAGCAAGTAGGCAACACTAATTTAAGGCAGGGCAAGGATCTTCTTCTGCTCTAAGTATATATATATATATATATATATATATATATATATATATATATATATATATATATATATATATATATATATATATATATATATATCGTCGGCCACAATGACAACAGATTAGATTGCCCAGTGACCAGTTGCCCACCCATGCTCAGTAGTATTCGCTATTCTCTTTTTTTTCCAGAGGAACATAATTATATTAACCCATTATTAATTATTAATTGTCGTCATGGATTTATCATCCTTTCAGCACTAAAGGTTACGCTTGTCCACTTCATAGGTCAAGTCCACTACTTCAGTTTGTTGTAACTTGTACTAGGCTATCCCTGCCACCATTATGTTTTATTTTACTTTAGCATTGCTTAATATCAATATCATTCATCATCACTTTCTTCTTGTTTGGCAGTCTTCTTCTTGTGTACTTACTACTTACTGCACTTGTACTACTCATTCCCTAGTCTCCCTCAGGTGACTGACTTGTCTCATTTTCTTTTTTGCAAATGCAACTGTCTACTACTGCTACCACCACCCATGGCACCTTAGGAAACCAAACCATCACCATGCAGCCATTGCTTCGCCCAAACATCAATCACAGGTAAGAGAAGAAGTGTGGGGGAGTCAATAATGTATATACTATGGAAATTAATTAATTCACACACTCACATCCTTCCGAGTACATACTGCAAAGGGGTTTTAGTTGCAGAATGCATAGACTAGGAGGAGAAACTGACAGTAGTAGGACAAATGAGGGTACTGCATCTATCTGTCGGTGTGTTACACTATTGGCAGATTTCCAAAACTGGCTGCGGCCCTGCAGCAAAAGGAGTAAACAAAACCAAACAAGGTGACGTAAAAGAGTAACCCACCCCCAGAAAAGATTTGCATCATATGTATTGGAAAACTATAAATGTATTACCCTAACAAATATATACTAGAAGAAAAACCCACAACACCTGACCCACTCCTCTCCCTAACCCCAACCAATGTCCAGTAAATTAAATAAATGTCCATGTCCAAGTTCAAGGAAAAGTAAACCCCAAGGTACCCCAACTAGTCCCAACATCCCACCCACCAAAAAAAAGATTAAAAAGGGGCAAGAGTAAAAGACTGAGGTCAGTGATGATGATGACGTCTAGCGGGGGTGCCGGCTAGTTCTCAGGACCTCCTCCAGCTTGGCCTCCAGGCGCGCCGCCCTGAGGAGCATGCGGCGCTGAAAGTTCCTGCAGGAACAACAGGGGTGGGCTGCAGTAGATGTTGGTGATAGGCGGAGGCACGGGGGGGCTGGCTGGGCCCCGGGGCATTGGAGGAAGAAGCTCCAGCTTCCGCCTCCTCCTCCGCCAGGAGAACCAGCTGGCGATATTCATCCCGGATGGCCTCCAGCTTCCTTTCCGGGCCCTGGACGCCAACTCCTGCCTAGTGGTTTGGGAAGGAGTAGCTATATCAAGAAAAGAAAAAAAAGAGAATTGTAACCAATACTCTTAGCAAAAGAGTAACACAAAATTAAATTACACACATAAAAATTATAGTGGCACAGTAGTAGCAGTAGCACTAGCAGCTGTCGTGATCCTCCTCTCCTCCTCACTTCCTTCCTCTGCCCCTAAGATTTGGATGTGATGATTATACTTTCAGGCACTAAGTATGGAGTAGAGTAGAAGTATTCTTTTTCTCTCTCTTGTTTAGCACAATTAATCTTGTAGGCATGCCAGGTCAGTCAGCTTGTGCCCTGGCCTAGACAGACATACTCATGTCGCAGACTCATGTACTTTTCTACTGTCTGCATGTGGGGCAGCTGCACTACACAATTATATATTTCCATTACGGCCATACTCTGTTAAATAAATGGCAAATGGTCAGACAATTTCACGTTCACCCTGACTACACTACTGCAATAAGGCACATGATGATGGTTAATGATCACATGCTTATGGATGATGAGAAACGGCGGCACGACATCATGTCACTCACGTGATGATGATGATGACATACTGAGTGATTTGTAAGTACTAGCTACCATGCAGCTGATAGGCCATCCATGGCTGACACAGGGAGAGGACTGGAGCGGAAGTGGGCCTCGGAGTCGGAGGGAGGCGATTATGGGTAAGGTAAATAATAGTCATGCACAATATATATGTTGTGCTTGCAAACTACTGCGAGTCAAGGGAGTATTCCATTCTGAAATACAAGTACAACCTCAAACCTTTGTATCAAAAACCTTGCAAAAAAACAGTCCTTGTACTTCCCAGGGCTTGTTTTTTCATTTACATTCCAGCCATGGTGCACGATAACAGTTGTTCAGTGTTCACCATCAATTGCTGCTCTAGAAAAAGTACTAGGCCTGGATTAGAAAAAGTAAAATACACCACTTTGGGGGGTCCTGCTCCTGTCCAACGAGAGTGGCCACCATTACTGATTGAGCATGTTGATGAGACAGTAAAAGAAACTAAAGCCTTCTTGTCTCACAATTCACAAACCTGCGGATATACCTTACTTGTCTTGGGCATGCAATCTGCAGTCTGCACAGCACATTAGTGCTACTAGTAGTAGTAAGGAGTCCTTACTAGTACTAGTAGTAGCCTAGGACTAATTTCTTCTCTGAGTCTTAGAGTACCACTACTAGGCAATCCACATAAGGGGAGAGAGAAAGCTCAGTAAAACCCAGAAGAAAGCAAGCTACAGACAGACTGTCTAATACAGAGTCAGAGCAGAGGTTAGTCAGATGCAGTTTGATTTGATGTAAACATAAAAACAGACACTAGAAGAAACAATGTTAGTAGTACTTATTAGTAGGTAATGGAGCAAAAACAAGAATTTAGAAACAGATAGATTGAAGAGGATTTTGGAAAAATTTAAATTAGGAAATGGAAATAATAGAGCGGTAAAAGTTAGGGAAATATTAATATATTACAACAACAGGAGGACTTACTGGGGCCAGCAGCAGAGCCGTCTGCGCCTGAGGCCGCTTCCTGCTGCTCCTGGGAGGCCCCTCCAGCTCCCGCACCCGCCGCACTGCCAGCTGCCCCAGTCTTCTTCTTGCCCCTGGATGCTGATCATGTAAAGAGACAAAAAATGATTTGTGTTAAATATACAAATATAATTGCTCTAAAAATATTTGTAGACAGGAAATGGCAATTGCAATAACATTGACCTATGCTAAATCAATCAGATCGACTTATTCGACTAGTAGTAGTCGACTAGTATGTATCGCAGTCGAGTACCATCCGATCATTATTATTCCACAGTTCAATTCTGATTCCTGAATCCTAAACATACCTAGCCCGCCTATTCCTGACTTTGGAATGAATTGCAAAAAAATTGTATTTGCTTCTAAGTTCAGATCTCATTCCCAATCATCTCTCAGTCTCAACTCTAACAACCCCCTTTGACGGGCCAATTACTAAGTCTGCATTTATTCTTCTTAATGCATAGATGGACCCATGCATATTGCATACACCAAATTGGTTGGTTGCTATTCACTCACTATAAGAACTACAAAAGGTTCTACTAGGACTGAAGTCATGTGAGAGGACGCGTCACGACGCAGGTCGCTAAATTACCAAATAATACTAACTAACTAACTACTACCACTATCTTAGTGGCAGGAGACAGGACAGCCTGACAGGACAAAGGAAAGGACTGGAGTCTTTCCTATGCGGATTACCTACCTAACTTAAATTCTCTAACCTCTCTTACATAACCAGCCCAAGTCAGCGCAAAGTTGCAAACAAGTACGATTAGTTAGTAGCGCCGAGCACCTGTCTGGAAGTAACAATCACATAATATGAGATTTTTAAACATAGGTTACTTGCATGTAAGCAGCAGCAGCATGTTAGCTATTTGCGGAAAAAATAATATTCGCAATAATAACACAGAACAGAAGAACACAAAATAGTAATATAAATAGCTACTCACCAAGCCCCGGGACCTCAACACCTAGCAGGCCCAGCAGGTCATGCTCCCGGTCCAGGATATCAAACCACTGGTGCTTCAATTGGTTATGGGTGCGCCGGACCCCAGAGCAGCAAAACACTGCCCGGCGCACCCTTGCCCACCACCGGTGACGCTCCCGGAGCCCATACACAGGCCTGCCGCCTCCTGCCAGGGTTAAGGGGAGGTGGCGCTGGATAAAAAAAACCAGTGCGGCCACTTCGGCCTCACTAAATAAGGCCCGTGCCTGCACCCCTTGTGGGCGCCGCCTTCCGCAAGGTAAGGCGGTCGCGGCTCTCACTCCGAGCCCTCCTCTTAGTCTTCCCCTGGCCCTTTGTCATGGTTCTGGGTAGGCGGGGGCGGAAAAGAAAAGGTAGGAACTAAGAAAGTAAGTAAAAGAAATGAAAAAAGCAAGTAATAGAAAAAAAGTGAAAAACGCAGTAAAAAACACACACAAAAGTAGGAAAAAATGCAAAATATACAATCAGGAATAGAGAGGGCTAGATAATAAATAAAAAAGATGAAAAAAAAGTTTCTAGAAACAAAGGATTGAAAAGATATAGGGGGGATAGAAAAACAGGCCCAGAACCATAGCAAAAAGTGAAAAACAAGATGGCCGTGCCCATTGGCGAACGCGTGGTGAAGTTTGCGCGATATTTTCCCTTGAGCACGCAAAAAGCATCCCCGAACACGCAATAGGCATTCCTGAACAGGGAAAACGCATTGCGAATGGGTGGAACAAGCAACTCCGTGCGCTTGGGGAAATTCGCGTAGCTCGCGGAGTATTTTTGTGGCTTCGCGGAATTCCGCGTAGCGTGACTGCGCGAACTCCGCCCAGGGTTACTTATTTCTTTAGTGAATACTGACTACAAAATCTTTGCTAAGATTTTGGCTTTACCTATCGATCCTATTTTACCTGATTTAATAGAATCTGAGCAATCTGGTTTTATTAAGGGTCGATTGGCCTCAGACAATGCTCGGGTTCTTTTCAACGTTCTGAGCAAAGCCCATTGCTAGATCATCCATTTGCTGTTGTTGCCCTCGATGCAGAGAAGGGTTTTGATCGACTTGGTTGGGATTTTATGTTCCACGCTTTAAAATGGATTGGCTTTTCCCCCAAGTTGACTGCTCTCATATCTTTGCTTTATACTGGTCCTAAAGCTGCCATTTTTGCCAATGGTATTCTTTCTGATTATTTCCCCCTATACAGAGGTGTTCATCAGGGTTGTCCTCTAACTCCCCTTTTGTTTATTATAGCACTTGAACCTTTTTTAACAAAGATAAGACAGGATAACCTTATTAGAGGTTTCTCTACGGGATCCCAACAAATCAAAATGTCAGTATACGCTGATGATATTCCCTTATACTGTGCCAACCCCGTCACTTCACCTTCCACCATTTCTTCAACAGGTATCTATTTTTCTCAGCTGTCAGGGTATCAGCTTAATGCTGACAAATGCCAAGTGCTACCCCTGAATATTGTGTGTAACAAGCAACATTTGGCTCACACAGGGTTTACTTGGCAACCCAGTAAGCTAAAATACCTGGGCGTATGGCTTTCACATAATATTAAAGATACTTTATATAAAATAAATCTTGACTATATTCTTAAATGATTGGGTGATAGTATTGATCATTGGCATCCACTTTTTTTTATC
The DNA here is from genome assembly GCA_963921515.1 of Calotriton arnoldi. Taxonomy (NCBI): domain Eukaryota; kingdom Metazoa; phylum Chordata; class Amphibia; order Caudata; family Salamandridae; genus Calotriton; species Calotriton arnoldi. The sequence goes on from CAWUFW010009668.1 coordinate 720,292, forward strand.
CTGATGGGGTATATTAGACTCTATTAAAATGATGCTCACTCCTCTTATTCTATATCTTCTGGCAATGATTCCTATCTCTATCCCTGGTTATTATTTTCAGAGAATAGACTTCCTCTTATTAAAGTTTCTATTGAAAGGTAAGCCTTCTTGTATAGCTCTATCCTCATTACAAAAAGATTAGTCTAATGGGGGCCTTAAATTTCCAAATTTTAAACAACATCATTATGCTTTTCTCTAAAACAAGCTACTATATGGCTCTCGTCTGATCTCCCCACACACTCCCCTTTATGGTTACAGCTAGAACAGTCCCTTATTGTTCCCTTTACTTTTGAGAAGATTCTTGCCTTTTCTTCTCCTATAGCTCAATTACGATCTCTGGTTATTTTCCACTCTTATAAAATCTTGAAACCTCTTCTACCTTCATCATCTTTTGCATCTACGAATTATAAACAATCCCCCATCTGGCACAATAAAGCTTTACGCATTAATAACCGTTCCTTTTATTGGAAATCTTGGCATTCCAAGGGTTTATGTTGGATCTCTCAGCTTTACTCAAATGATCGACTATTGTCTTTCTCTGAACTCCAATCACAATTTTCTTTACCATCCCCTTCCAAAAAACAATACTCTTGTCTATGCAATTCCCTTAATCATTATATTGGCACTTTGCCATCTACTGCCTCCCCTTCATCAATTTCTTCCAGTCGCTTTCCCCTACTTACTGTCAACCCATCTGCATCTACCATATATAAGTTGTTGCAGCTCATTCTGGATAGGCTCAAATCAAAAGTTGAACTTGCTTGGGAGCAGGATTTGGGGGACGTGTTGGCCTTCTACTCTCTGGGATAAAATATGGCTTATACTTCACAAAACTACACGAGCTGCAAACACTACTCAGACTCTCTACTTTGTTTGTAGTTCCCTTATCACTCCTACGGTCTTAAAATCCTTTGCTCCAAACACTACCTCTTCATACTGGTCCTGCTCATCTCCCATTGCAGATTTTAAACATATGTTGTTTGAATGCCCTGCCATCCATCATTTCTGGAAATTAGTCTGGTCACAAATTAACAAAATCTTTGATGTCACCACTTCCTTTACCTTCACTAAAAATGTTCTTATGTAGCTTAGCCCCTCAATGGCTTCATTCAAGCCCTGGTTTTCGATTAATAGATTTATTACTGGCTGTCACATTTCACCTGATTACTTCACATTGGAAACAGGCCCATAATGTTACTTTTAGGTCTTGGTGGAATGCCGTCTGTTTTCATCATAGATTAGACACAAATTATGTCACTCCTATTTCTCTCGCAATCAAAAGAGATCTTTTATGGCTTCCAATATCCACATATTTATCTCTTTGTGCTTCTTCCAATGCGATTAATATCTCTGTTCCAGATGAAGTACGTAAACTACTTGAATTCAATTTCCACTCTGCCTGTATATTATTTCGTGATTGTATTTTGTCAATTATCATAATCGATAAACGTAGTTTTAGACTTTTTCTGCCTTAGTATCTACAGTGTTTTAAGTTATGTTTAATTTCCTGTTTTGAGATAACAAGTTATGATATGCTTTCTCCCTTCTCCCCCCCATTTTATTATACAGTTTCTTATGATGTAGAGTTATGTACCTTTTTATTATTCTGTCCGCTTTGTATCTTTGCTCCAAAGATTGTTTTTTGCATATAATTTTTCAATATGTATTGCTTCTTGTTGGTTTATGCATTTTTCAATTGTTATACCTCTACTATTTCTCTAATAAACTTAGACTTTAAAAAAAAAAAAAGAGCATACAGAGGGATAATTGCCGTGTAATAGAATAGTCCTGACCATTTTACACAAACTCATTTTCATCTACCAGCTTTGGTTGTTCCAGAATAGCAAAATGTAAACAAATGGGCAGTATTTGTTTCTGAGAAAGGAGGCAATCCTAGAGGGGCATCTACATCCTATTTGACTCCAGAAGATCTGTCAAATTGGAAGATGCAGTGATATGGAAAGGCAGAACAAATGGAGTACACACAAATTAATGTATTCTGGAGTAGCAGGTTGCAAGACAGGAACCCACCAAAGGGACACAAGAACAAAACTGGTGAAACACGAAGGGAGGTCAGGTGCAAACTTGGATAATTAGGAGGAAACCCACCAACTTGCCAGTTGCATACCAGGCTCCAGTGGTTAGTGTTCTTAACTAGTGCTGCTGCTTTTCTTGACCTGGAAGTGAAGGTCATTACCCACGGCACCATTTTGGAGCAGTACATATGCAAAAAGATTGTCTATTGATGCTGTCATTATAGGATGGGAACGTTTCCTTCACGCAAACGCCTTGTCCAGGCGCTATGCTTGCTCTGGCTTCCACAGACTCCAGGCTCCCTTGGTCCATGGGACATGCCAGTGACGTCAAATCCTGTACTACACCATCGGCTGGGAAACTACAGAGGTTCAGGTTCCTGAGTCTATGGGTGCTCACCACCCGTCAACAACCTGGACCGCCATGTCTCTGTCGATAGGTCCTAACCATAGAGCTGCCTAAGCTAAGCCTACAATAGTTAATGACAGTATTTGTTTTCCAGTATTGTACACAGCCAGCTTCCAAAGCATGAATTCTATGGGAAGAGGCCTGTGTCCTCTAAAAACAAAGGGGATTATTTACATGCCCTGTGCGATGCCGTCACTTTTTTTGATGTTCCGGTGGCACACAGTGCTTAGCCATATCTACAAGACCACATAAAGCCACCCTGAATGGCTTTTCATGGCCTTGTAGATATAGAGTAAGGCAAAGCAGCGCAAGTAGCTGCCTTGCCTTACTCTGCATTATAGGGACGTTCCACGGGTGTTGCTGTGAGTGTCCCCATGCAACACCCATGGACTTTGACGCTGCCCCAGATTTACAATATCTCGTAAACCTGGGGCAGCACCAAAACCTTGCACCTCCTATTGCCACCTGTAGCACATATGGAATGAGGAAAATATCTCTTGTGATTGTTTATGTGCAGGAAGGTGTCTCTTCCTGCTCAAAAACAATCATGCCAACAATACAGAAACTTTTGCACCATGGTGCAAGGGTGCCTGTGTTGGCGCACGGCTGCTAATTGTGTGATGGCGTTGGCTGAAAAGACAGGAATGCACCGTATCTTGTAAATACATTGCATTCCTACCCTTTCAAAATTTGCATAGGGCAGCACAGCAAAATGACTTGCGGCACTGCCCTAAGCCAATTTGTTGTTGATATGCCCCAAAGATTCCACTTCTAATGCAATCGGAGCAGCCACAACAAGGCTCTGGTCAAATAGTACTTCTTTTAGAAGAACGGACGCTGGAGAGGCTCCATGAACATTTTAGTGCTTTTACATTTTTTCGGAATACCTGTAATTGTAACAGAATAATTCAACAATAACATTTCACTGAATAGGAGCATCATGTTGGTCATAATGAATTGAAAATAACACAGGAAATATCTTCGAAAATATTCATTTTTCTTTGCGGCAGCTCCTATGTCTTCCTTACTTTGTCAAATTACGTTTCTGCTAAATTTTTACCTGCTGACCTTGTTGCTGAGTTCACACAGACAGAGATGGAACATTTTGTGCAACTTGGTAGGTGAAATTGTCACTATGTTGGCAGATATGCCTTTACTTGGCATAACTGCCACCCAAGATAATGCTTTTTTTTTTTTTGTAGATATGTTTTTATTCTCACAAGGAAACCATAGAGAGGGTCTATACATACACAGCATATGGCCTACAACCCTATGTAGAGCCGGCCACATTGCTTAAGGGAGGCATGGGAGACTTTGGTGACGAATATCTATGTAAGTATTACACAGCAAGTCGCCTACAACCCATGGTGGGCCGGCCGCGTATTACAAAAGGCACAGCATAAGACTGCAATGTGGAGGAGTTTCAAGACCCATATTCAACATGAGTAATACCATAACAAGGAAAAGGGAAAAAAAAGGGAGGCAAAGAGCCCGTGAAAGAGGGCAGAGGGAAGTTAACGAGTAGAGAGTGATGAGAGGGCAGAAAAACCAAGAAGGAGAAAGAGAGGTAAGACAAGAGGGCAAAGATAGATAGAGCGAAACTGGGGGAAAGAGTCGCATTGCTTGTGGTTCCAAATAGTAGGGGTCAAGGCAATTGCGAGGAGGAGAAGAGTGGCGGGCTGGGGGGGGGTAGTTGGGGGGCAATGGCGTTAAATAATCAAGTCACCGTCTGAGGCGCACCATGTAGGACAAGGGGCAGGGCCAATGTGATTATGCAGTTAATCTATCAGGTTCAGGTGGAATCACAGCGTCTTCAAAGAGGCATAGAGCCCGGAGCTTCGGGGGCAGAAGACGCGCGTGTTCCATTTTACAGAGGTAATTGACCAGTAGTTGCCATATTTTGGTGAATCGGGTGTCGCGGGACTGCAAGCGCGCAGTGAAGAGTTCCATAGTCACTGTGTGCCACAGGCGCGTGAACCAGATGTTAGTGGGGGGAGTCTCCGCCTTTTTCCAATACAGAACAATGAGCTGTTTAGCGGCCCCTAGCATGTGAAGGGCGATATGCCAATCACTACGGGTGAGCGCTCGCAAGTTGTCGGGCTTGAGGCCTAAAAGAATCGTGACTGGGGATTCAGGCAGGGGGAAGCCAAGCACTACTTTAATATGACTAAGAACCTCTTTCCAGAATAGAGTCAGGAGCGGGCAGGCCCACCAGATGTGAATAAAGTCGCCCGGGGAGCTCGAGCATCTCCAGCACAGCGGAGAGGAGGTAGGGAACATCCTGTGCAGTCGAGAGGGTGTGTAATACCACTGTGTCATAATCTTGTATGCGGTTTCCCGCTGTGATACACTGCGATAGACCTTCGGTATGTCCCGCCACAGACGGCTCCACTGGGCGGGTGCAATTACGGCGGAAGACGCTGACTGCCATTGGCGTTGGTATGGGTGAGTGGCTACCAGCGGAGGATGCTGTAGGATCTGATAGGTACGAGAGATAAGTCCCTTCGAGTCATCAAAGGAGCGCACTAAGCGTTAAAAGGGGGTGAATGCTCGGGTGGCGGCCTGCGTTATAGCAGGCGTGGACAACCAGTGATGAAGCTGCGCTTACTGGAACCTGGCTCCCTCTGGGAGGCAGTACTCCTCCTTGCATTGAGTCCCCTGTGAAAAGATCTCGGATCGTTCTGCATCCACCCTCCAGCCAATTAGAGAACGCCTGCGGGCGAAAAGCCGGCGGAAATAGCGAATTACCTGCAATGAGGGGAGGGGAAGGTAGTGAGCCCCTTGGAAATGGCAACCTTGTCCCAGATGTCCAACACCGTCTTGGTGGGCATAGCAATGTAAGCGCTATGGGAGCGTGCGGTCCGGTGGAGCCAGGAAAGGTCCCAAATGGTTCGTCCGGTTACCGCCCTATCCATATGAAACCAGACCTTTTCGCTCTCTCTCTCGCCGTCCAATCAGAAACGATGCGAAGATGGGAGGCCCAGTAGTATTCTAGCAGGTTGGGGCACGCAAGCCCACCCCTGTCCCGCGGGAGCATGAGAATTTTGTTAGAGAATCGCGGCCTACGCCCACCCCAGATGAAGCCAGTGATATCTCGCTGAAGACTTTGGATCTGATGCTGTGGAATGGGGTGGGGAGGCATTGGAATAAATATAGAATTTTTGGAAGCACCGACATTTTGATAGCATTTAAGCGGCCCAGCCAAGAGAGGGTAAGGGATTTCCAAACCCTCAGGTCCTCCAAAACTGATCTCCTGCAATCCCGCCAGTTTGTTTGGGACCATGTGGCAAGTGAGGGGGTCAGCTGGAGTCCCAGGTAGCGGATGGAGCCAGTAGCCCATTGGTAGGGGACAAGGGATTGCAGTGCAGGAATCTCCTTCTCAGGGATCATGAGGTTCAGAGCCCAGGACTTCTCGTGGTTAATTTTAAGACCAGAGGCCAGTTCGAAGGACTGCAACAAAGAGAGAAGTGCCGGGAGAGAGGTGTGCGGGCGGGATAACGTGAGGATAAGGTCGTCGGCAAAGAGAGCCACTTTGTGCTGTCGACCTCCAAGGGGGATACCCTGTACGTCCGTAGCCTGTCCAATCATCATGGCCAAAGGCTCTACCACAAGGGCAAACAACAGGGGGGAAAGGGGACAGCCCTGCCGCGTGCCCCGTCGTATGGAGATGGGGTTCGTGAGTTGGCCATTGACTCACACCCGGGCTTGTGGAGAGAGATAGGGGGCCATGATCCTGGCTATCATGGACTGGCCTAGCCCAATTTTGTGCAGCACAGCTCGGAGGAAAGTCCAGTCCACTCGGTCGAACGCTTTTTCCGCGACGATCGATAATAGACATGCCGGTATGTCCCAATGTTGGGCCTTCCCTACGAGGTGAGCGATTCTATGCACATTGTCTGCTCCCTGGCGATGCCAAATGAAGCCGACCTGATCCGGTTCTATAAGTCCGGGCAAGTGTGGGTCGAGTCGCTTGGCCAATATTTTAGTGAAAATTTTAAGGTCTGTGTTCAAGAGGGCTATAGGACGAAATGAGGAGCATAGGGTAGGATCCTTGCCCGGTTTGGGAATGAGGGCAATCTCTGCCAATCCCATAGAGAGGGACGGTCCCTCCGTGTCGGTGAAGGAGTTAAACAGTCGTAGGAGATAGGGTTGGAGTTGTGGCAAGAACATGCGATAGAAGGACAGGGGGAGACCATCTGGGCCCGGTGATTTCCCAAGGGGCAAGTCCTTCAGAGCGCTCGCAAGCTCCTCTTGAGTGAGGGGTTCCTCCAGCTGCTGAGCGTGATATGGACTGATTGGAGTCCAGGAGCAATTGTCTAAGATATCTTTCACCCGGCCCGGGGGTGGTTCATCCGCAGCGTAAAGTGCCGAGTAATATGCATGAAAGGCTTCGCATTTAGCTGTCTCTGTGGTGGCCTGCGTGCCATCGTCAGTCTGGACATTGGCTATGTGTGCTTTAGCGACACGCACTCGCAGGCGTCTAGCCAGGACCGTACCCACCTTGTCCCCCCCTTCAAAATAGCGTTGTTTCAACATTAGGAGAGCCCTCTCAGCCTTGTTGGTTCGAAGAGAGCGGAGTTGTCCGCGAAGGTTTGCGAGGCGACGTTTGTGTGTGAGTGAGGGGCGCTCCTGATCCTGTCTCTCCAGGGCCTTGATATCCTTGGAGAGGTTGTTTTCCAGGAGGCGCGCCTCGCGCGCCCGTGCGATTGCAAGAGATGTGATATAACCACGGATCGTGGCCTTGAATGCATCCCACACTACAGGGAAGGGGGTTTCGGGGATGTCATTAGTTGCGAAGTAGGAGTCAATGGCGGCGCGCAGGCTTGCCACGTCGACTGGGTCCCGAAGGATGTGCGGAGGCAAGCGCCAGCGTGTGGTCCGAGAGGCGCAAGCAGACGGGTCTTTCAAGAGAAGTTCGAGATGGGCATGATCTGAGACAGAGATGTCGGACATGGATGCCAAGAGCGATTCGCTGATCAAAGCGTGAGAGATAAAAATGTAATCAATGCGTGAATTCTGAGCGGTGCACATGTGAGTAGTACGAATATTCGCGCGTATCAGGGGAGTGGTAGCGCCAGGAGTCCAGAAGGCCAAGGTCCGTTAACTGCCTCCTGAGAGCCGAGGACATAGCTCCTGTCCCATGGAAGGAGGCATCGCTGCGATCCATTGTAGCGTCCCACACCACGTTAAAATCTCCCCCTATGATTAATGAGGGGTCTGCCTTTGGGGCATGCTCCCGCAGGATCGCCCGGAGATAGGAGTCCTGCGTCTGATTAGGCGCGTAGATATTACACAGCGTGAAGAGACGGTGCCCAATCCTGACCCCAACCCTGACAAAGCGGCCATCCTGGCTACAAAATACCCTAGATTCCCCCCGCCTGATGCCGGGTCTGCAGAGTATCGCCACTCCAGCCGTTTTAGTGGGGGCTGCAGCCCAGAATTGAAGAGGATAGCGTGGGTGGGCCATACGATGAATATCAGCCTTTATAAGGTGGGTCTCCTGGAGGAGGATGATGTCTGGATTTTGTTGCAAGAGGTAGCGCCATATTTGGTGTCGCTTGTTGGGGGAATTAAGGCCCTTAACATTGAGGGACAGAATCTTCAGGGAAGGGGCGACAGCCATGGTTTTGTCAGAGCCTGAAGTAGTCCATCATGCCACTGTAGAGAGCAGGGTGGAGCATCAGGGGGGAAGGGCGAAGAGATGATGCTCCTGTTGAAGGAGGAAGATCGCCTTGAGGGGTACCCCCACCCGCCATAGAAAGGGATACAGAGGCGGTAGAAGGAGAAGAGAGAGAGAAAAGAGAGATAGGCATCCAAAATATATATAACCAACATTGGCCAAACAGGCCACAGTGTCCTGTTCCAGTCGTGGGTCAGTCGAGGCCCTGAGGCACAAGCGATCCCGGAGAAGTCACTCTCCCAGGAACAGGTAAGGGGCGGGTCTCCAGCCATAGGAGGTGTCGTCTGGGGGTACAGTCCAGCACCATCAGCACTGCAATTGGGGAGCTGGGGTGAGGTCAACTCAGGGGGCAAGCCGCCAACTCATCGGGTACATGAGACAAGTACAGAGTTCAGTGTACTCCGCCACCGGCGAAGATGGGAATCTGGTCAGTCAAGGAGTTGAAGGCTGGGAGCTGGGTGCAGAGTGTTCCCCCTCCATGGAGCGGATGTGCTGAATAATGTCATTCTTGGCTTGCGAAGACGATTGCTCTCCAGGATGTGAGGGGCGCCGGTTGCGGCGTATTGTAGACCAGGATGGTTTGGCAGAGGCCCGAGTGAGAGGCGGAAGACGTGTAGGACTGGATGGTGGCGTTAGAGAGAGGTGGAGAAGTTGCACCGCTTCCTGGAGGGACCTCACCATCCGACGTTTGGACTCCCACTGGAAGAGAAGTGCAAAGGGGTGGCCCCACTGGTATTGAATGTTCAAACTTCTCAGCTTGTCCGTCACAGGTCTAAAATCTCGGCGTCTCCGGAGCGTAGTGGGCGCGAGGTCCTGGTAGATCTGTATTTTGGCACCGTTATAGGTAAGCTCCGGTTTAGAGCGCGCCGCTTTGAGAATTGCCTCCTTTTCTGTAAAAAATATGGACCCGGGTCAGAATATCAGGGAGGAGGCCCAGTCGGTTGGAGGGGCCAGAGACTCGATGCGTTCGATCCAAAGCCGGTGGTGAGGCGTCGTCATCGCCCCAGACCTCGTGTAGAAGCTGCACCACATAGGTCATGATGTCTGACCCCTCGGCCCCAAGAGGAACCCCCCGGATACGGAGATTATTCCGGCGGCTCCGATTCTCCAAGTCCTCCTGCTTCAATTGCAGGTCGATGTGTTGCTCCTCAAGGGTGGCCAGGCGCTGCCACTGTTGCTCTTGGTCCTCTGTTCGTGCATCCACAGTCTTCTCGAGGCCGTCCACTCTTTCCCCGAGGGCGGCAACCTCCCTCTTAAGCTCCCGGAAACAGGAGTGGACCTCTGTACGTAAGGAACCAATTTCAGTTTTGAGCTCCGTCATGAAGCTAGCCATGAAAGCCTGGGTGACAGGTGGTGAGTCCCCCCAGTCTGTGAGGCCATCTCTCCGGAGGCTGCCGTGCCCGATTTGCCCCACAACGCGGCCACAGGGTTATCCTTCGGGGGTGCCGCTGTGTCCTTCACTGACTTGGTGCGTGTCATCTCCCGGCCGGAACCCGTGTCCACCAATGCCAGGCGTGATAGGTAGAAGTGGTTGAGGGTCCGTGAGAGAATAGATGAGGGTACCGGCTGCGTCCGCTCCAACCCAGATAGCAAGGACCGGGGCGTATCAGGTAGGGTCCCACAGGCAGTATGGCAAGGGGGAGGGCAGGCAGTGACGTGAAACACCGGGTTATATCCGGGTCCTAGCCTATAGGTCGATCAAGCCCCAATGGTTGGGTCTCGTAAGCCAAGGCCTCTCCAGGTCACGCGCTCAGCTCAGAACAGACAAGCCAATCGTGGCCCCAGGGGGCGAGGGCCAGCTCGGGGTCGCCGGGTCCAAGGCGTGGAGCCATGCCACAGCCGCCAGTAGCTTCACTGTGGGAGAGGTGGGGAGGGTCCGTCCTCACGTGTCAGCCCATGGCTGAAGGGGCGGACACGGCCCGTAGCGATATTACTCCGCCACTATGGCTCACAGGGACTGTACCTTAACTTTTCCTCACCTTACATGCATTGCAAAGCCCGAGGGGCCACCACTCGCTCGCGCCCAGGGCCCGGTCCGCCGACTCAAGATGCTGCAAGGCGCCGTATCCCACGCCTCAGAGTTGGAATAGCACAGGGTCCCAAAGGCCACCAAAGGAGATTGAAAGCCCGCTAGGGCCGCAGCGGTGCAGAGCAGCCTCTACTATGTCCTCAGCCAGCAGGTCAGCGAGGGCCCAGACGGTCCAATGCTAGGGTGAGTCCCCCCGTAGGGCGAGTACGCCGAGGTCAGGCCGGTTTCCCTGCAGGCCTCAACCGCGTGGTCAGGTACGACGCGGCCCAGTATGGCTGATATGGTCGGAGGAGGCTCCAAGCGGGCCCCGCGCAGAAGTGTCACAGAAAGGCGGCCAGGCAATCAAGCAGGGTGTGTGGCTGCAGCAGGAGTCTTCTCCCATAGGTAGTAGTCAAGCCCCCGTTCTCCCGTGCCTCTTGCAGCAGACTCTCAGCGCGCCGAGTCCAAAGCACGTCGCAGCAGGGTCAGGGCCGGGCCCTCCTCAGCCGGGGCTCTACTGCTCGCCACCACCGCCCACCGCCAGCCACGCAGTAGCACCACTCACCGCTGAAGGGCCCAGGTGCCAGGAGTTTGCTTCGCCGATCGCCCGCCCCGGGAGATTCCCGTCACGATCGGGGCTGCGTCCGGACCCAAGATGGCGGACTGCCGGAGCGGCAGGAGAGGCTCCCTCTCCGATCGTCGGCGCAGCAGAGGTGTTGACCGGCTCAAATGCGCACCGGAGCCTCTGCCATGGTAGCACGGCACTGGGGGGGTCCGCAGGAGCTCAGGACAGCGCTCACCAGCCACGAGCGAGGCCCAGGCCTGGGAGCCACAAGATGGCGGCCGCCACGATCCGGGCCGGGAGGCCAAAGCAAAGCGTCAGCACCACCACAGCAGGTGAGCCCAAGTCGTCGTCTGCTCGTCAGGAGGGGCCCCTCACACTCCGCCACGTATGCACCCCGAAAAACAGCACTGATAAGGCCCCAGCTCCACTTTAATTGCTTTGGAATGCAGCGAGCGGCCGGAGCTCCCGCGGCGTGCGTCTCACTCCATTCACAGCGAGACCACGCCCCCCCCGATAATGCTTTTGAAAGCATTGAGGAGTCTGAAAGCAAGGAGGCTGAGACAGGAGACACAGTCTAGTGTTTCCATGTTCCCCTGCCTCAGACCATCTCCAGGAAGTCTGTGCTAGTTACAGTTGAGATTCTTAGATGCAGCAGTATAAAAGCTGCACCCGAGGGTCCCCTGTTGCCTGCAATTGTGTTTAAAAGTGGATTACTTACTATTTTGCGGTAGGTCATGTTCCTGCAGACTCCTTGCAACTATTGTTGGAATTCTGTGTTTATGGATTCCTGCACTTCCTGAATCCTCTCCTCATGCTCCTGAATCTCTGGTGTTTGGTTCTCTTGCTCTTATTTGGGAAGCTGTGGAGACCAAAAGGGTACAAGAGGGTTTACCAACAGCTTACTGCTCTTCTGAATTGGTAAGATGCATGATAAAAATGTGTTTTTGGATATGTACTCACCTTCCACTGCTGGGATTTCCTGAACTCTTGTGGATGGTAATTATTTACTCTGAAAAAGAAAGAAAAGAATGTTATTTTTCGGATTACACTTCTAAAGCACAGTGATTGAAAATTAAAGACTATTTGTTCCTGAGACCCTTCTGGTGACCAATGGAGCTTTTCTCAATCACTACACTTATGGATATTTTTGCGAGACATTGAATGAATTAATTAATTCTATTTGCATCTGATCTAAATTTGACAACTATTTCTGATTTTTTAGGTAACCTTAGGTACTGTTGTAATGTTCAAGTTAGTTGATGTTTCAGAGGCACTCAGTTTACCCATATTCTGTATTTTGTTCTTTATCTTAGGATTTACATTGCATAATCAGGGTTCCAGTTGATAGATTCTGGTTGGAAACTGAGAGGTAATACATAAGAGCATACATAACATACCCTTGCAAATGTAAGCTCCAAGCATGGTCTGTCTTAGCAGGGCAGGTCCTAAAAACATATTGTATTCTTGTAGAAACACAATGATACTAGCATACTGAAGGAATCTACAGCATAGAGAAATGATGCAGTCACCTTGAAGGGGCTCTAAGGAAGCCATCTTTAGTTTTTCTCCGTTTCCCGTTTCCCCTGGGTGTTGTTCTCGTGTGGAGTTATATTTACTTCTCAGGCAGTTAAAGTGCTCTAGTGGTATAGTAATCAGCTTCTGGCATTCATGTCTGTTTGTTTGTGTTTGTGTGTCTCTCTTTCTTTTATTTCATCACCAGGTTGGGTAATGGAACTCGATTCAGATGTTCCAATTAGCGCCTAGACGCATTGACACCTGACAATAGGTACAGTAGGAATATAGGGTGTCTCCTCCCTGATTACTAGTTTTACTTTCACTTATTTTCACCTCACGGTCCTGACGAAGCGCTGCTGGATCCATCAGGGACCAACATAAAGCGCAAAACATGTTGACCTAATTTCACTTTTCTATTCACTTTCACGGATTTGAGAGCAGCAGGAAGACACTCATCCCTCCGCTACATTTGTTTTAAGGAGGGGCTCCGCATCCCTTGTCTTTTAACCTTATCTTCTGGACCCCTGTATAAAACTTGGTTCTGGGCACCGCGAAGGTAATTTTAACTCACCCACTCACCTCTCTAGGCCCACACACCCACATGCACAACTGCGGTGTCTCCTTAAAAGATCTCCGATAAAGAGCCCTCTTGCGGGGCCCGTGGAGGACAGCAGCGCCACCCCCACGAGGAGCAACACCCGATGATGAAGCATGACACTCGCAAGGGTGTGTGAGGGCACTATGTCTAAAAGGAGGAATTCCCCCACCTTCATTCAAATCCAACTTTACTGAGAGATCACTTCCACACTCTTTCTCAACCACAATAGGTAGTCTTTCTCTTCTTTAGGAACAATTACCCCTCAGTGAGTACAACGTTAGTCTTTGGGAGCATCGGTACTGGACCTTTCCTTTTCTAAGTTGCTCCCTGTCCCCCCCTCTTTATAGTGTGTTGTGATTCATGTCTCACTCCCACATGATTGCACAACCTAATTCAAATTGGTTATGTTCAGACATTACAGAATTGCAGGCTCAAATTTAAAATTCTTGTCGGAGTGAGATGGAATCCCCGAATCCCTCTTTGGCAGATGTAATTACTGTAATAGTATCTCTACAAAATGAAACCAAGGTTTTACGACAGGCAGTACAACAGTCTCAAACCAAAACACATCAGTTTGCACAAAGGCTAGACGATTTGCATAGTAGTCCAGGAAATACATATGCTAGACCTAAAACTATGATTAGTTCTGGTGGGAACACTCACACCAGGTCTACTCTTAAATCACCTAGCTTTGTTTATTCTAACTCATAGCCATCAAAAGTTGAAAGTGGTGCAGCCTGTTGGGAGGGTGTATCAAACCCAGTAGATCAGGTTCTTGCCCCAAACACAGTTCCATTGGCCCCTCCTGAGAGGTTCAATGGGGAATTATCTAAGTTCACTACCTTTTTAAATCAATGCTATTTGCATTTTATTTGCATTTTAATTGTATCCATATGCTTTGGTGCTATTTTATTGGCACAACCCGATTCAAAATCTCATTTGTTTAGTCTCATAATGCGTTCAAATGTATTGCACCAAAGCATATGGATACAATTAGAGCATGCCTAGTCAATTGTAGGTCCCTTTCTAAACATGCTGATGATATCTGGCTGGCCCTAGCTGATCTCTCATGGGATGCCATGTTTTTAACAGAAACCTGGCTTAATGCGGACACTGTGGCAGCAATCACTCTTGCCATCCCGCCAGGTTTCAAAATGTGTTATGCAAATAGAGAGGGCAACAAAAGAGGGGGTGGGGTGGCCATTATATTTAAAGACTCATGGGAGTTAGTTTCCTCTGCCCCTCTCAACATACAGGGCATTGAAGGTCTCAATTTATGTCTCCAAATCAATCCCTCTTCATCCCTTTCAGGTATACTCATCTATAGACCACCTGACTGTGTAGCCAATATATGTCAGGATCTTTGCAACTATATTGCTCAAAAATCGCTAGATTATGCCAATTTTATGGCCCTTGGCGATTTTAATTTACACGTGAATGATCCTCACTGCTCACAGGCAGTTCAGTTGGTCTCCTCTCTGGCAGGCGCCAATCTATTGCAAATGGTAGCCGCTCCTACCCATAAAGCAGGTCATACCTTGGATCTAGTCTTCTCGAATATCTCTTCAATGGTTATGGAGTCTCCCTGTCCTCTGGTATGGTCGGATCATTATCTGATTCCTTTTTCGGTTAGGCTGACTAATACCGGCCAGGCCAGAGGCAAGCTTTTTACCATAAAAAGAAACTGGAAAAATCTGACCCCGGCAGCACTAGGTCCTACCCTTTAGAACAATCTTCTTCTTTTATCTTTAGACCCCAATATAGATGCTCTTGCAATAAATCAATGGATCTCCACGGCTGTGGAGGCCATTGCTCCGGCTAGAATGGTGAATTCTTGTAGACTGTCTCCATCGGCGCCTTGGTTCTCTGATTTACTCAGAGAAGAAAAGAGGAGGTGCAAAAGACTTGAACGCTTGTGGAGAATAAACTATTGCGACTTAGCTAAAGCAATCTATAAAAATGCTCTGAAAGATTTTCATAAGTCGCAAAAAATAGCCAGAAGAAATGTTATTGTCTCAAGTATCCATAAGGCAGATCATTCCAGCAAAGAGGTGTTTAAGGTAGTACAGACCTTCTTTAAGCCAAAAGCAATAGAGACTGAAGTGCAACCATCCCTAGCCTTGTGTGAAGACATTTCTAGCTTTTTTGATAATAAAATTTTAAAGGTCTACGACTCCTTTTCAGCACCCATGGTAACAGAGAAACCGGACACACCATTGGAAGCAGTGGAGGTTCCACTGTTTACAAATTTTCTACCCATTTCACATCAGGATGCACTGGCTGAAATCCAAAAATGTAGATCAGGTGCTCCAGATGATCCTTGCCCTCCTAAACTTTGGAAAATGTTGTCTCTATCTCTCACTGGTGTGCTAGTTCATATCTGGAACGTATCTCTTGGAACTGGCATTTTTCCCGACAAGTGGAAACACGCTACCCTCCTCCCTTTGAGAAAGAAACCTAATGGTTACCCAGGAGACCTCAACAATCTTAGGCCAATCTCTTTACTGCCTGCTCCGGGTAAAATGCTAGAGAAGTTGGTCCAGCGGCAACTGACCAACTTTGTTGAGAGTAATGCCGCCCTGCATGATACACAATCTGGTTTTCGGGCAGGCTATAGCACGGAGACTGCCCTCCTGGAGGTGGCCGAGTCGGTGAGATGGTCGTTAGATTCAGGGGCATCAGTGTTACTGGTGCTCCTGGATCTGTCTGCAGCTTTCGAAACCGTCGACCACACCGTGTTGGTGCAGAGATTGCAAGATACAGGTTTTGGGGGGAAGGTTTGGACCTGGCTGAAATCTTACTTAAGCGGCCGTACCCAAAGAGTCGCCTTACAACCATTTGAATCAAAACCTAAAGCCCTATGGTGCGGCGTCCCTCAAGGCTCCGCGTTGAGTCCTTTACTTTTCAATTTGTACCTAGCCCCTCTCTTCTCTTTGATTGCCAACTGGGGTGTGAAGGCAATCTCCTACGCTGACGACACCCAGCTGGTTTTCCCTTTTCAGGAGCGAACGACAGAGGCTTTTATGAATTTTAAAGGTTTCTTGAGAGACATAGCCATATGGATGAATATAAACAAACTAAAACTCAATGCGGGTAAAACAGAGGTGCTGTTTTTCGGAAATGGCCCTGTGCCTGCTTCAGATCTGTGGTGTCCAGTAGAAATGGGCCCTCCGCCTTCTCCTAGCACAAGTATTAAAAATCTAGGGGTGAGATGGGAGGCGGATCTCTCTTTCTCGGCCCAAATCCAACAGGTCACCACTTCGTGTTTTAGTAAAATGAGAAATCTCCGTAAATTTTTACATTTTATGCCAGAAGATTGCCGTAAATCCGTAGTCCATGCCACAGTGACATCCAGGCTGGACTACGCAAACGGCTTATATCTTGGCCTGCCTAAATATTTGATTAGACGTCTGCAGATGGTGCAGAATGCGGCTGCGAGACTAATTAGACGCATTCCTTTTCGACATCATGTCTCTCCGCATTTACGGGAGCTACACTGGCTCCCGGTAGCCAAAAGAATCGAATTTAAGGCCTTGACCTTGGCCTATCGGGCTCTTCAGGGAAGATGTCCTAGCTACCTTAAACAAAGATTTGGCCGGTATAAGCAAAATCACTCCCTGCGGTCAAACTCTCAGAATTTGCTCTACGCTCCCCGCTTTGTGAAAGCCCGTCTGGGCGGTAGGGCGCTCACAGTAAGAACGGCTAAATTGTGGAATGCCCTACCTGGGTTTCTCCGCCAAGCTAACACTGAGACCAGTTTTAGAAAAGCGCTGAAGACATGGCTCTTTAGCAATGATTAGGCCTGACCTCAGTGCCTAAACTTATGTGCATGCGCTGCTTGCTGCTAGAGCGCCGGGACACCTCTGTTTTTGAGGTAGCTGTTCGCGCTATATAAATTTCAGTATTATTATGAGCAAACCAGATTTCTAAGTTTGCTACCTTTTTAAATAAATTACATTTTATGTGCAAAACAGCTTATTTTCTGAATGATCAATCTTGAGTGGCATTTATCCTTTCTTATTTAGGGGGAACTGCAGCTACATGGTCAACACCACTGGTAGAAAGGGGCAATTCAATCTTATATTATTATACAGAATTTAAAGGCTGAGATGAGGAAACAAATTGTTTGATAAACATACGTTTATGCAATCCATAGACACCAAATTACTAAATCTAAAAAAGGGGAATAAGGAAATCATTACCTACCTGACCACATTTATAGACTCGTTATTAAATCTGGATGGCCTTGGGAGAAGAGAGCTTTTTTGTTCTATAGGTGCTTAATTGTGGATTTGAAGGATGTACTGGCTCAGGTGGTGGATCCACCAGAGGACTATGATGACCTTATTGACCTGGTTTTCAGGTTAGACCACAGATTGGTAGAAATAAAATCTGATTGGGGAAAAGTTGAACGAAGAATATGCATAACCCGAGAGAAAAAGGTTGAGATCAAGGTGGTAGATGGACAGAACCTATGCAAATTGGGGGTATTTGTGGTCCTATTTCCAATGAGGAAAGACAAAGACGTAGAGCTAAGAAACTTTTCTTATGTTGTGGATGGTCTGGACATTTTCTTAGAGACTGTAATAGAAAATCCAAGGAGAGGTCTAAAATCACATCTATAATCTCAAAAGAGGCGGGAAATGCTTAAGCCGGGTGATTGTAGAGACTCAGTTACCAGGTAGTTTAGACACAAGTGTCTTTTCTGATTTAAGTAATAATTGCTGTGAACATTCCATTAAAAACTTTCAAGTATCTGTATGTTTAAAATGGGAACTTATCAAAAGTATTTCCCTAAACTTATTGATTGATTCTGGTGCCACTGGTAACTTTATGGATTTATTCTTTGCTATGGAATTGGGTATCCTATTGTGCACAGGGACAAGGTTGAGAATATTTGCACTATAGATGGTACAGAGATTTTGTCAGGTCCAGTAGTCACTCAAACTATACATATCATGTTGGTAATGCCTGATGATCATCAGGAGTCTATTTGCTTTGATTTAGTTGCTGCTCCTCAATTCCAAGGTCTTTTAGGGGTAGTTTGGTTATGCCAACATAATTCTTTGATTGACTGGGCTTCTTGGACAGTAACTTTTCCATCTCTCCACTGTCAACAAAATTGTTTACAGAAGACTCATTTAAGCCAGGAACCTATACAGGCCCCCTTGGGGGGAACGATTCAGACATCCCCATGGAATACCATAGATTCACAGGTGTATTCAATAAACTGAAAGCAAATGTTTTACCCCTCACAGACCTTTTGACTGTAAGATTGACCTCTGGCCTGGGGCTCAATTACCATTTCGCAGAATTTATGCCCTAACAGCGTAGGAAAATCTACATTTAAGGAGGTATTTAGACAAACTCTTCGAAATTGGGTTCATTCGCCCATCCCGTACTCTGGTGTCTTCTCCATTGTTTTTGTCCCTCAAGGGAGAAGAGCTCCAGACTTGCATAGACTATAGAGCCCTTAATCATATCATGATAAAGATAAGGTACCCTTTTCTGCTGATTTCATCTTTGCTAGATCAAGTCAAAAAGGCTACTATCTTCAGAAAATTGGATCTTGGAGGGGCTTACCACCTGGTGCGGGTTTGGGAGGGTGATAAATGGAAGACTACCTTCTTTACTAAGTTTGGGCTCCACAAAACCTTGATGATGCCATTCGGGCTTTGCAATAAACCTGCCATATTCCAATACTTCTTAAATGAGATATTACAATAGCACATAGATATCAGCACAGTTGTATATATTGATGATATACTATTTTTTTTTCAATTCCTTAGAACATGTTGAGCATGTAAAAACTTCTTGAGAAAGTTGAGGGAATATCATTTGTTTGCAAAATTGGAAAAATGCATATTCTATTTTGAAGTGATTGAATTCCTGGGCTTTATCATCACTTTGAAATAAATTCAAATGGACATGAAGACGGTTGAGGCTATTAAGGTGTGGAATTCCCCAGTCTGTGAAGGAAGTTTTCTGAGATTTGCTAACTTCTATTGGCATTTCATAAATCAATTTTCTACTTTGTACACTCCTATTACAAGAGTTCTAAAAAAGGGGGGTTCAATGATGTGCGGAGGCAAAAAAGTATTTTGAGGCCCTAAAAAAAAGATTTGTTACAGCCCCTATTCTTCGGCACCCAGATTTAGCACAGCCTCTTGTAGTGGGGGCAAAGGTGTCACAAATTGCAGTGGGTGGAGTTTTGTCACTACATCATCAGGTCACTCTGCAATTGCATCCAGTTGCTTGCTACTCACATAAACTCAGTCCGGCTGAAGTAAATTATACATTGGCAGACAGAGAGCTTTTGCCCATCAAGTTTGCATTCGAAGAGTGACCTCATTACCTCCTGAGGGCCCAATATATGGTAACAATATTTACTGATCGTCACAACCTACAGTTCTTAATATCTGCTCGGGCCTTTTCTGCTCAACAATCAAGATGGACACAGTTATTTTCCAATTATGATTTTGTTATCACTTTCCAACCCAGGAAGAAAAATGGTAAAGTAGATGCTCTCTCTCAATATGGTTATAACCATTTGAACATCCAAATGATCCACCTTATATAATACCTGCTGAAAGAATATTTGGGATTGTAACAATTCCAGACTTTCTGACCTTAGTTTCGAAAGAACAAATCATGGAAGAAAGTAAAACAGTTCTAGCAGTTCTAGAGCAACATGCCAGCATACAAAAGGATCATTTAGACTACATAAATGGGGTCTATACTTACCTACTCTCAGTCTACATGAATGCGCTCTTGATTGGATTAATTTTCGTAAGCTAGCTGATCATCCAGGGGAAAAGAGAACCCTAGACCTTTTATGTAGACATTTCTGGTGGCCCCCCATAGTAAAAGACTGCCAAAGATTTGTGGAAACTTGTGCCATGTGTGCTCAGAGAAAACTAGCATACACAGCTTCTACAGGGCTACTTATGCCTATTCCTGTCCACCCACTGCCTTGGTATACTGTGACATTAGATTTTATTGTGGAACTACCACACACACTCAAATGATTCAACAGAGTTCTTGTAACTATTGATCATTTGACAAGAAGGGTGCATTTTACTGTCTTGAAAGGACTCCCAACAGCTAAAACATTGCCAGAGGTATTTACACAGGCCATAATCCAATTACATTGTGTACCTTCTGTACTTATTTCTGATTATGGTTCACAGTTCTTCTCTCATTTCTGGAGAACCTTGTGTGACATGATGGGCATTGAAGTAAGAATTTCCTCTAGCCATCACCTACAAACAGATTGTCAAACTCAGAGAGTGAATCATAGTCTGGGGCAGTATATCAAGTGCCAAACCTTACAAGACAGCTCCAGTTGGATAAACTCCTTGTGAACTTCTGAATTCGCATATAAACAATTCCACAAATGCATCTCTAGGTTTTCCCCTTTTTCTGTACATATGGCTTTCACCCGAAGATCATGAACAGTGAAATACAAACACCTCAATTAGTACCTGCTATATACGATTTTCAAGAAAATATTATTAAAATACATTAAACAGCTCAGGAAAATTTACAACAAGGAAAACAAAGATATAGCAAGTATGCTGACAGGCAAAGAACACCAGAAAAGGTATGGTCAGTTGGGGATCAGGTGTGATTATCCACAAAACATTTGTGCCTTAAGGGGTGAAATAAATTCCAGCCCACATGTGTGGGGCCTTTTAAGGTTTGCAAAATAATCAATCCTATAGCCTTTAAATAGGAACTGCCTAATCCTTTACCAGTACATCCAGTTTTTCATGTGTCTTTGGTCAAACCGTTACTTATGTCACACGCTTGGATATTATACCACCACCACTGGAGGTTGGTGACAGACCAGAATATGAAGGGAAAGCAATTTTGGATTCAAAGAGAGTGAGAGGACGTATTTAATATCTCATTGATTGTAAAGATATAGTTCACAGCGTAGATTCTGGGAACCTGCAGGGCATGTGCATGCATCACAGTTGGTTGGACGGCTTCATGTGCAATCAATATCCAACCAAACCCAAGCCGGTGGGAAGGGTCTCGGGAGGGGTGCACAGTCACAGCTGTGGCCGCATGTCCCTGCTTGGGGCACGCAGTGAAGCCAAACCAGAAAATGAGGAGGAAGCAGAGGCAGGGGACGTGCTCTATTTTTTTGAGTTCCCCTGCATCAGACTGCCACCAGGAAGTCTGCGCTAGTCGCCTTTGAGGGTCTCTGGTGCAGCAGTTTAAAAGCTGCACATGAGAGTCCCCTGTTGCCTGCAATTGTTCTTAAAACTGAAATACTTACTGTTTTGTGGAAGGTCACGTTCCTGCAGACTCCTCGCGATTGCTGCTGGGAATCTTCATGTTTATGGATTTCTGCACTTCCTGTTTCCTCTCCTTGTGCTTCTGTATCTCCAGTGTTTGGTTCTGTTGCTCTTCTTTGGGAACCTGCAGAGACAAAAAGCATACAAGAAGGTTTACTTACAGCTGACTGCTCTTCTGAGTCAGCAAGATGCATGATTACAATACGTTGCTAGATATGTATTCACTGTCAAGGTTCTGTGCATTCTTGAATGCTTGTGAATGATGATTATTAACTCTATAAAAGAAAGAAAAGACTGTTATTTTTTGGAGTACACTTCTAAAGCACAGTAATTCAGAATTAAAGACTATTTATTTTTTAAACTCTTCTGGCGACCAATGGAACATTTCTCAATCACTACTCTTATGGATATTTTTGCAAGACATTGAAGGAATGTATTAATTCCATTTGTATCTGGACTAAATTTGACAACTATTCCTGATTGTGTAGGTAACCGTAGGTACTATAGTAATGTCCTAGTTAGATAATGTGTTAGAGGTACTCAATTTACCTATATTCTGTTTTTGTTTCTTTCCTTGAGAATTTACACTGCACAATCAGGGTTCCAGCTGATAGATTCTAGTAGGAAAGTGGGAGACATTAGGTAAGAACATACATAACATACACTTACCAATGTAAGCTCCATGCATGGCTAAATGTATGCCTTAATAGTGCAGGTCCTAAAAACATATTGTATTCTTGTAGACACATGAGGATACTAGAACACTGGAGGAATCTGCAGCATGAAGACCTGATGCAATCACCTTGAATGGGCCCTAGGGACGCCATCTTTCACTTTTCTCTACTTTCCCTTTCCCTGGGTGCTGTTCTCACCTGAAATTATATTTGCTTCTCCGGTGGTTGCAGAGCTCTGGTGATGTAGGGAATCAACTCCTGGCATTAAAGTCTTGCTCCCACAAGATTGCACAGCCAAATCAGAATTGGCTGTGTGCAGACATTACAAAGTGACTATTTTGTCAAGTGTGACTGTGCTCCAAGTATTAACTACTAAGTCTGCCTCGGTCACGTTGTTGGCAAGGCCAGGCGTGTGTATGGCTAAAGAGTTGCAAAAGTGGTAGGGTGAGAGTTTCGACTATCGTTTAGTCAGTGGGGGTGGGACAGATGTGTGACTGGAGGATTCTGGCCAAAATATGAGCAACGGAATAAAATAAGTATCTGACCCTGGTAATGAGATAGGAAACTCCACCTGCATATTCTTATTCTATTGGTTCTGCAATAACTTGTACTGGCCCACCAAAGATCAGCCAAGCCTTTCCTAGTTCTGAGGTTCAATCACGTCTGCTTCATGCTAGCCTTAGAATGCCTCAGAATGCCCTGGGCCTGTACTTCCTGGTCTGTCTGGTTGGCATTCCCATGTACACCAGTCCCTAGTCCTCTGGACCCTGGGTCTCCAGTCTGGGAACTTTTCATCCTCCTTACCCAAATCCTTGCCCATCAGCCCTCCTTGTCATGCTCCTCTGGTTTGCCCATTTCTTATAAATCTGCTCTTGGTTCCCCTGGTATATATTATTGCTGGTCTTAGTAATGTTGCAACTTTGTTTGTTCCTCCAATATCATGTCTTCTAGTACTAGTCCCACTGGCCTTGGTTTTCCTATCCCTCCTAGCCCCCTGGTCTTCCAGCACCATCCTAGTCCTACTAGTCCTCCTGGTCTCCAGGTTTGTCTGTTCCACCTTGTTCTTGTCCATCTGACCCTGGTTCTCTTTATCATGGTCAGCCTAGTAATGATTAACCTGCAACTTATCTTCATCATCCCTGTGACACAGGTACTTCTAGCTCCCATGTTGCAGGTCACCCTGGTTCATGTAGTCCTTTTCACCCTACTTTAGGATCCCATGAGTCTGATCCTTGTGAATTAGGTCTCCCTGGGCTTAGTTTTTCCTGTCCTGGTCCTTATGGCTTTGGTCGTCCAGGCCCTTCTGACCTATGTCCTACTACAGGTTGTCATCATCCTCTTTTAAAATAAAATTCTTCAGGCACCAAACATGACATTTCTACTTGTTCCCAAACAAAAGTCATTACTTAATAAATGTAATAAGGTAACCCAACGTTATCCTATGGGATAGACAGGCCTCACAGTAGTGAAAAATATATATGTTTTTCACTACCAGGACATGTACAACTTCAAAGTATTTGTCCAAATTTTTAAATACAATACACTCTGCCAGAGGAGCTGTTTGGGGCCTACCTTAGGGGCGGCTTATATGTATTAAAATGGATGTTTAAGGCCTGGCAAGGGGTTTATTTTTCCAGGTCGAATTGACAGTTTAAAACTCCATACAAGCTGCAATGGCCGGCCTGGGACATGTTTTAAGGTGTACGTAAGTGGTTGGCACAATAAGTGCTGCAGCCCTATTAGTTACATTTAATTTACCAGCCCTGGGTATTCACTAGGGATTTATAAGTAAATCAAATGTGTCAATCAGGGGTAAACTAATTTTACCATGTTTTAGGGAGTGAACAAAGGCATTTTAGCACGATTAGCAGTTGTAAAGTGCACAGTGTACTAAGGCAAACAAAAATTAATTCAGCAAAACTGGAGGAGAGGTGGCAAAAGGTTTGGCGGAAGACCACACTAAGGCGAACAGGTCTAACATGTGTCCCTCCCAGGTGAAAGTGGGGGAACTGCACAACCACTTGGGAGTTCTCATCTCTAGGGTGGAAGAACCAGGACAGACCATCAGCAATGGAAAAGTCTGACCTAGGGCAGTGTTCCACCATAAAGTCCATTCGCTGTAGGAAAATGGACCACCTCAACAGTTTGTGGATTCTCACACCACATTTGCATGAGCCATCTGAAGGAACTGTGTTATGTCTGAACTCGGAATTGAGCCCCAAACAGGTATGGTCTCAGCTTCTTTATTGCTGAGATCACAGCAAAGGTTTCTCTCTCAATAGCACTCCACCTCTGTACCCTGGCAAGCAACCTCCTACTGATGAAGGCTACAGGTTGGTCTAGGCCCACCTTTTTTAACTGTGACAGTACAGCCCCTCTGATATGCTATGAGCTCTGAAGCATCAGTCTCCACCACAAATTCCTGGGGCCTTGAGTACAGGTGCTATACACATGGTCTACTTGAGGGTGTCAAAGGCTTTCTGGCATGACTCTGTCCAGATCACTTTCTTGGGCTTCTTCTTGGAGCTTAGCTCTATCACGGGGGAAACAATGGTGCTATACCCCTTGACAAACCTCCTATAATATCCAGTGAGGCCCAGAAAGGCCCTCACTTCAGTCTGGGTTTTGGAGGGCTCAAAAGGCCAGGATAGTCTCAATCTTGGCCTGCAGGGGCTGCAGCTTGTCCCCAGCCCACCAGGTGTACCAGATACACCACAGTTCCCTGCCCTATCTGGCATTTGCTGGCCTTGAAATTCAAGCCTGCCTATTGCAGGGCCTGAAGCGCCTTCTGATGCTGTTATCAAAGGTCCTCTTAGCTTTTTTTTTTTTACGGAGTTTTATATAGCGCGAACTTGACCAGCAGGTATCGGGTATCAGAGCGCTTTACATAGCACCAGTTGAGTTACATGAGGACACATTCATTTTTGTTAGGCACGGGGAGATTAAGTGATTTGCCCAGAATCACAGGATGTCATTGCCGAGACTCGAACCCAGTTCCCCAGATTCGAGGTCGACCGTCCTAGCTGTTAGGCCAACACCTCTCCCCTATATTCAGATATTCTATCTAGGTAGGAATCACTGAAGGACTTCATCCCAGCCAGGACCCCGTTTACCAATCTCTGGAAGGTGGCAGGGACATTCTTCAGTCCAAAGGAATTGGAAGTGGTTCTCTGGGGTAGAGAATGTTGACCTCTCTTTTGCCCCCTCAATCAGGACAATCTGTCAGTACCCTGATGTAAGATCAAAAGTACTTAGGGGCCTATTACGATGGCGGTCGGAAAACCTCCCCGACCGCCATGGTAGCGGGAAAAGACTGCCCACATGGACCGCAACATCACCGCCGGTTGAATTACGATGACCCGCGGTTGAAATCCGACCGCGGCGGTCAGATCGCGGGCCTTAACATTGCGGCGGTTGCTGCTGCCCGCAGCACCGCCGCGATGCCGAAAGGAGCATGTCCTGCATTTCCCTGCACTGCGTGGCAGGCACTGCACAGTGCCTGCCACCTGGTAGAGGGAAATGTAGGGGGGACCATGGGTACCCCCCCAGTGCACCCCCCCACCCCAACACATTGGGGGCCCGCAACAGGCCCCCGGAAGACAATCACTGCATGCCTTTACATGGTGGTTTGACCGCTGAGGTAAGGCTGGCTACCGCCGGCATCATAATCCTGCCGGCGGAGCCTGCTCTGCACCGCCACCATTATCCCGGTCCTGCTCCATCCGCCAGGCAGGAGTGTGGATGGCAACCGGCGGAAAAGCGGCGGTCGGAATTTCCCACCGCCGCGGTCACCACCGCCATCCTTGAGTTTTGGGCCGGTGCCCGGTGAAGTGGTTCTGGGTACCAGCAACACTGGCCTGAAGCAGGGACTACTGGAGTGCTCAATCACCCCTAATGCAGCCATTTAGGAGACTTTCAAGCATAGCTAGCCCTCACTCTGTCTGACAACCTGTAAAATTTATTTTTTTTACAGGCATACTGTTTCCAGTATCTGTGTCATGGATACCCAGATGTGTGAACTCAGGGGTGAGGGAAAACAGAGAGGCAAGCTGCCCAAACAACTGGTGACAGTCCTTCTCTTGCACTAGGGTCAGCGTAGGGGAGAAGTTGACACCCTTCATTGACTCATCTTCCTCCTTGAAGGATAAGAGCCCGGGAGAGGTTAACTCTCCTCTTCCACTCCGTCATCTGTCACCAGGAGCATAGTGACTTCAGACCTCTCATAGTGTAGTTAGTGGTGATTTACATGAAGTACCCTTAAGAGGTTTCTGGGGGTCTTGAAGTCTATCAGAAAGGCATAGTAAGAGTATGTCCTACTTCCACCTCATGGGCTCAGGTAGGCCGATAATTAATCATGCCCTTTAGGGTCTTTAAACAAGCCTGTTTGTTTGAGGGTGATAGAGTGTTGAGAATTTGTAGAATTCCTCCACACTCATCCCACATGGACTTCATGATAGGCAGACAAGACGTTTTTGCCCCTGTCAGACACCACTTCCTTAGGGAACCATACTTGGCTATAAATCCCCATCAGGGCCCTAGCCAATGCAGGAACATTCACAGATCTCAGAAGTATAGCCTTTGGGTTTCTGGTGGCAAGGTCCTCCAAAACCAGGATAAACCTGTCGCTTAAGGCCATTTTATGGTGCAGGGGCCCAACAATGTCGATGCCTACCCTTTCAAAGAGGGTGCCAATGACAAATAAGGGAACCAAGGGAACCTTGACCTTTTTCATTTTCTCACTGGCCTGGCAGATGGGACATGGCTTCCAGAATGCACTGAGGCTGTCTTCCTCTGGGGATAATAGAAGTGGGTTAGAAAGCCTGGCAAAGGTCTTGTCCTGCCCCGGATGTCCTTCCAGGGGTATATCATGAGCCAGTCCCAATAGGAAGGCCCTGTAACAATGGGGGACTACCAATGCACAGGTTGCCACAAGGCTCAGGAACCTTAATCTCACCATATAGGCGGTCATTCTCCCAAGAGATCCGATGATCACCAGCGATGTCACCAGTTTCCTGGACTTAAGCTTGCTGCTTCAAGCCCTCCAGAGTTGGGCACTCCATCTGTGTTTAAAGAATTCCTCCCTGGTAGGCTCACCCTCAACGTGCAATCAAGCAAGCTAAGGCAGTTCTCCCAGGGTAGCAATGTCCTCCCCGGTAGGCTCCATGGCGGCCTTCTCAGGTGCCCCTTCAACCGGGACCATGGGAGTTGTAGGGGCTGGTTTACCACTCCCTCTGCCCTTCCCTTTCTAGGCAGCTGTCTGGGGCATTTTTCCCGGCTACAGGCTTCCTTGACTCCCCTCCTGGTAAGCCATGGACATTGTATTCATGCACACCCACTCAGGTAACCCTAACATCTCCAGATGAGAACTAAGCTTCACTTCATTATAGATAGTATGCTCCAGATCATTGCCTAGCACACAATCTACAGGCATGATAGGGCTCACAGCTACTTTAAGGGACCCTGAGATCCCCCTACCCACTCAAAAGGAACCAGAGTGACTAGGTAGTTACTCTCCCAGTTGTCTGCCACTACAACCTGGTGGAATATATTAGATATTACTTGCTCAGTAGATACCAGATGACACCTAACAGTAGTAATTCTGTCTCTGGTGTCCCTCAGAACCTCCACCCTCTGCCAATTGATGGTGACCCACTGCCTCTACTTGGAAGTATTGGAAGGCATGTGGGCTTTGGGCGCCATCTCTTTGTCACCTAGGGACACTAGGTTAACCTCTGTTCCTTTTCCCACACTAACTGGGGCAATCTCCTTCCCAAGCACTACACTGGCCAACCCTTGGGTCTGTCCGGCAGTGGCGGGCTGTGCCCTCTTGGGACACTTAACATCTCATACTTGTAGCACTCCTGGCACATGGGCAAAAACATATCTGTCTTCTTATCAAAGAAGTCATTGTTCTTTTGGTCAGAATGGGGCTGTGTCCCCTTTCCCTGTGAACTATTATGGGGGCCTTGAGAAAACTCCTTGTTTTTATTTTTGTCTCCTCCTCTTTCTTCTGGGGGGCCCTGGACATCCTTTTAGGAATTCCCCCACAGATGCCTTATTTGACACTCTGGTGTTGAACCAGCAGTCTGCCTCCTTAGCAAGCTCCCTGTGGCCAGTCCTCACCCAACAACTCAGTGCCTTGCTGGAGTAGTCCTAGAAATGTCCCGAGACTTGTTCGAACGTTTATGGCTGCCCCTA
This sequence comes from Calotriton arnoldi, assembly GCA_963921515.1. NCBI lineage: Eukaryota > Metazoa > Chordata > Amphibia > Caudata > Salamandridae > Calotriton > Calotriton arnoldi. The sequence goes on from CAWUFW010009668.1 coordinate 748,317, forward strand.
AACCTGATGTGGTATTTCTCAGGTGCCACCCAATACTTGGCAAGTAAAATAGCTTTTGTAGGAGCATACTTCATCTGATCCTCTACCTCTAGCGTCAGAAAGGAGTCCCTTCCCATTGTGGGCATGTGTTTCCATAAGCTTGCTCATAACTTCCCCTCTGGAATCCTATGCATTCTAAGGGCCACCTGATAGACAAAAACATTTATCTATGTCATCCCCACCACATAGATGGGCACCAGGTCTTGTCGGATGCAGACTCTCACCTCCCCAGTGGATACTGAATGCATGCTACCACCATTGCTGCTGGACTCTACTTGCTTGGCTTGTAGGTCCAGCTCCTTCAGGTTCCTCTCATAAGCCATTCTCTTCTCCTCCATGGCCTGTTTCTGTATCTCCACGGCCCTCTGGCCTATTGCCTCTTCCACCTTGAGATTGGCCAACTGAAGCCTGAGTTCTCTTTCAGCTTTCCTGTCCACCAACTCCTTAAGGGACAGGTCTTTGGAGTACACACTCTTCTCATGCTCAGCAGTGAGTTGCACACCAGTGAATCCATTGTCCTTTTCATCCTCAGGCCCAGGCCCTCCTCGTCCAAGTCCAACTCATCTTTCTCCTGCTCTGGGGCTGTTGCCTGTAACTGGTGAGCCTCCTCCCAGGCTCTCAGGGCCATCTGGAGCTCCTGCATTTTAGAGCCCATGGTTATTGCAGCCCCTCCTCCCCCCAGAATCCCTTGAGCTTAGCCACAGAGTAGCTTTCTAGGTTGTTGACCTCAAACTCTATCTTTGCAGCCGGTATAGCCTCCCAAAGACATGTGAAGTGGGAGTGAAATCGGAAAAAGCAAAAAGAGGCCAATCAAAGAGAATTGAAAAAAACTTGAATTGGTATCAAATTATTTATATGAGATTTTTAGTGCTACACAAGATTACAGTAGGGCACTGTACAAACACAAGTACTGGATCCTGCCACTGAGTTCCAATGAGAGAAATTGGGTTATTGGTTGAGGAGGGTATGAGCCCTTTTCAAGCAACAGCCACAATCCTTGTCTTGGTGAACCTCAAAAAGTCACTAAGTTGACCTGTGCTTAACCCTCTGGGAGCTTGGCATAAAAGCAATCCGGCTTAACCTAGAGGCAAGGTGTCAAGTATTTATGCAGCTCTTAAACAGCAATGAAGTTAATGCACAACACAAGAAAAGTCCCAAACCAATTTAGAAAAACGGAGAACATTTTAATTAAATTATTTGAAACCAAAAAACAAAATCCAATTAGTAGCACCAGAGTTATGAATTTTTAAACTTTGAAGTGAAACCGCATACATCTAGACGCGCAAGACTGGGGCAAAGTTGAAAGTTGTGGCCGACTGCAATGGAGCGAGGTTCAGATATACAAAGTGGATTGGGCCTGGACTCCTCTTATCTTTGGAAATAGAGGAATTTTTGAGAAAAACATGTCTAAGAGGATAAGATTTAGAGGGGCAAGGCATCTGGCTGAGTCAGAGGAGGAGGCATCAGTGTTGGGGAGCCACTGGACGAAGTCATGGTGAAGATTTCTACATTTGGACTTAGTTTCTTTTATGGAAGTCAAACACTTCCAGCAGGACAAAGCTGCAGGTTTTAGCCAATGAGGGCTTCACAAGGCCAGATACCCCTTCTGTGAGGAACCGCTGTACAGGATTTGTTACTGTGGAGAAGAACATAGCAGGAGCTATCACAAAGTAAGATCGAATGGCCATGCACCTTGGGTGGATTGGTTCTCAGATAGGTCCCGGTCTCTTCTCAGTTCTCTGGGCAATTTTTGGCTGAAAATGTTTTAAGTCCCAAGTTTTGGATTTGGGCTATCTGGGCACCTCTAGATCCTCTTTCAAAGGCCCAGGATTGGCAAGGCACCACTTGGAGGGTCAGACACACTCAGACTGGGTCCAGGTGTGAGTTCAAGATAGTTGAAGCCTTTTCCGTCCCTGATGCTTAGATCAGGAGGACAGTCAACTAGCCCTTAGAGTTACTCTGGAAGTACTCATGCATAAGGGCAGTCTTCTAAGGGCATAGACAGGCTAGGTGCAGCAGAGCATTTCTCTGAAGTACACAGCAGACCACAGGCAGCATGGCTCTCCTCTGAAAGTCCTTCCGCAGTCCAGAAGTGAACTGACAAGTGTGCCCGAGAGTCCTATTTTATACCTGATGCCAGCTTCATGTGTTTCCTTCTGCACAGAAGTGTCTGTAATTTCCTGCCTCCTTGCCCTGGTTCCAGTCTGTCTTCAGGAGCAATAAGCAAGTGCGAACCTCTTTGTGTGTGAGCTGAGGCTTTGCAGTGTAAGTAGGGCTGTGCACAGCTCCACGCCCCCTCTTGCCTCGGATGGCCCATTCTGCACACACCCAGTCCCTCTACTGTGTGGCTGTCTGGGAGGAATACACAAAGTTCAACTGCCAACTACACCTAGTCATGTCAACTAGGAAACAGGCTGCAGGCACCAAATGGTTAGGACAAGAAAATGCCAACTGCCTAAAAGTGGCATTTTCAGAATTGTGACTTAAAGTCAGACTTTACCATTAAAGAGGATTTCAAATTACAATTCCTTTGACACCAAAATGACATTTCTACCTGTTCCCAAACAAAGGTTATCACTTATTAAATGTAATAAGGTAATCCAATGTTATATAATGGGAGAGATAGGCCTCGGAGTATTGAAAAAATAATTTATGAGTTGTTACTACCAAGACATGTAAAACTTAAAAGTACATGTCAAACTTGCACCCTGCCTGATGGGCTCTTTCGGGCCTACCCTAGGGGTGACTTAATTGCATTAAAAAGGGAGTTTTAGGCCTGTCAAGGGTTTTTTGCCAGGTCAAGTTGGCAGTTTAAAACTTCACACAGGCTGCAATGTCAGGCTTGGGACATGTTCCAAGGTACTATTTAAGTGGGTGGCACAATTGGTGTTAGAGATCCACTAGTAGCATTTCATTTAACAACCCTGGGTATATGGTATACCACTTTACTAGGGACTTATAAGTAAATGAAATGTGCCAAGCAGGTGTAAGCCAATTTTACCATGTTTTAGGGAGTGAGCACAGGCACTTTAGCACTGGTTAGCAGAGTCCTAAGTCCAACAAAAATTAAGTCAGCAAAACAGAAGGGAAGAAAGCAAAACTTGGGCGGGAAAACCACCCTAAGGTTGACAGGTCTAACAAACCCCTCATCATCCTAAATGTAGACTATAAGATATTGAGCAAAGTCTTGGTGAATACATTACTCCCATGTGTAGGTGACCACATCCATGAGGACAAATTGGGCTTCATCCCTACCCTCAGCACTGTACCCAATACCCGACAAGTGGCACACGTAATGCATGCATCAATGGCTGATCACCCAAAGGCCCTTGTAATCATGCTGGATATTGAGAAAGCTGTTTAAATCTTATGCTGAGATTACCTCTACATCATGATGGCTGCTATGGGAGTTGGGTAGCGGGTTCCTTGATTGGATATATCTGCTGTGCACAAACGCGTTGGTTTGTGTGAGGACTGATTCTGTTATTTCGACTCCATGCAAAATAGAGTGGGGCACTCAAAAGGTTTGACCCCTCTCACTGATACTTTTTGCCTTGGCAATGGAGCTACTGGTCCTCACACTCTGAGCAGATCACCACTTTCACGGCTACGGATTGATGGCTCATTCCTCTATATCTCATTGTGCACAATGATCTACTCCTCTACATGTGGGGCAAGTGCTCAGACGTGGAAGGGGCTATCAGGGTGCTAGAGGATTCTGGTAAATACTCAGGCCTCCGTGTAAAGTGGAACAAATCCAATGCATTCCCATTGTACACCACAACTATTCAGACACCTCCCCCAGAAATAGGTCGGACTCTCTGCTGGGAGTCGGTCATGTTCTGGTGCCTCGAAACCAACATGTATCATACCAAAACTGAACTGATAAAGGGTAATATCAGGGCGCTGCTAGCCTTCCTACGCCAATTTATACGTTTATGGCTGTCCGTGATGGGTAGGGTTGTATTATCAAAGGTGATATTTCTCCCTTGCCTCCTTTATCATTTTGCTGCCCTCCCAATTTGTCTTCCAAAATCCCTCTTTAGCTAAATGAATGACCTGCTTATCCACCTCATTTGGGGACTGCAACATCGCTGGATTGCCCTGAACAAACTGTGTCTTCCGACGGACTAGTGGGGATTTGCAGTACCAGATATGGAGTTTTATTATCTTGACAGGCAGTTAAAATGGGCAGCTCACTGGAGATACAGTAGCTGGGGCGGAACGGGCGAAGGTTGTAGTTTTATTCATGCCTGTATCACCCTAATGCCGTACTGTTTGTACCCCAACTTCAGCAGCATAAAGGAGTCACAGCTTCAGTACTCTATATCCTTTAGTTCACATGGATCCATGCAATTAAACACTCAGGGGCATGGCTGCCCTATGCCAAACACCTTCCCTTTTTTCCTTCTGTTTCCCCTCGCTGCCCCCATTTTCCCTGTGTCCATTTTGTCCATTTTGTCCATTGTGTCCATTTTCTTTCTGTACCCCTCGCTGCCCCCATTGAACTGTGTCCTTTTCTCCTTCTGTACCCCTCGCTGCCCCCATTTTCCCTGTGTCCATTTTCCTTCTGTACCCCTCGCTGCCCCCATTGAACTGTGTCCTTTTCTCCTTCTGTACCCCTCGCTGCCCCCATTGAACTGTGTCCTTTTTTCCTTCTGTTTCTCCTCGCTGCCCCCATTTTCCCTGTGTCCATTTTCCTTCTGTACCCCTCGCTGCCCCCATTGAACTGTGTCCTTTTTTCCTTCTGTTTCCCCTCGCTGCCCCCATTTTCCCTGTGTCCATTTTCCTTCTGTACCCCTCGCTGCCTCTCTCCACTCCCGCCGCGGCGTCCCCTGCGGCCCCGCCCCCCTGACTGCCCATTCGCTGCCCCTGCCTCCCGCCTCCCAGCTGCTCCTCCCTCCCACCTCCCCATATATGGCGGCCGCTGCACGGTGAGGAGAGCGACCCTTGACCTTGCCAGGTAGGTCGCTCCCCCGCCACACAGCTCCGCCTGTGGTGTCCTGCCCGCTGCTGCTGCTGGTAAGCTCGCCCCTCTGCTTGTGGCCTCGGTGCCCATTTTCCTTCTGTTTCCCCTCGCTGCCCCCATTTTCCCTGTGTCCATTTTCCTTCTGTACCCCTCGCTGCCCCCATTGAACTGTGTCCTTTTCTCCTTCTGTACCCCTCGCTGCCCCCATTGAACTGTGTCCTTTTTTCCTTCTGTTTCCCCTCGCTACCCCCATTTTCCCTGTGTCCATTTTGTCCATTGTGTCCATTGTGTCCATTTTCCTTCTGTACCCCTCGCTGCCCCCATTGAACTGTGTCCTTTTCTCCTTCTGTACCCCTCGCTGCCCCCATTTTCCCTGTGTCCATTTTGTCCATTGTGTCCATTGTGTCCATTTTCCTTCTGTACCCCTCGCTGCCCCCATTGAACTGTGTCCTTTTTTTCCTTCTGTTTCCCCTCGCTGCCCCCATTTTCCCTGTGTCCATTTTGTCCATTGTGTCCATTGTGTCCATTTTCCTTCTCTACCCCTTGCTGCCCCCATTGAACTGTGTCCTTTTCTCCTTCTGTACCCCTCGCTGCCCCCATTTTCCCTGTGTCCATTTTCCTTCTGTACCCCTCGCTGCCCCCATTGAACTGTGTCCTTTTTTCCTTCTGTACCCCTCGCTGCCCCCATTGAACTGTGTCCTTTTCTCCTTCTGTACCCCTCGCTGCCCCATTGAACTGTGTCCTTTTTTCCTTCTGTACCCCTCGCTGCCCCCATTTTTCCTGTGTCCATTTTGTCCATTGTGTCCATTTTCCTTCTGTACCCCTCGCTGCCCCCATTGAACTGTGTCCTTTTTTTCCTTCTGTTTCCCCTCGCTGCCCCCATTTTCCCTGTGTCCATTTTGTCCATTGTGTCCATTGTGTCCATTTTCCTTCTGTACCCCTCGCTGCCCCCATTGAACTGTGTCCTTTTCTCCTTCTGTACCCCTCGCTGCCCCCATTTTCCCTGTGTCCATTTTCCTTCTGTACCCCTCGCTGCCCCCATTGAACTGTGTCCTTTTCTCCTTCTGTACCCCTCGCTGCCCCCATTGAACTGTGTCCTTTTTTCCTTCTGTTTCCCCTCGCTGCCCCCATTTTCCCTGTGTCCATTTTCCTTCTGTACCCTCGCTGCCCCCATTGAACTGTGTCCTTTTCTCCTTCTGTACCCTCGCTGCCCCCATTGAACTGTGTCCTTTTTCCTTCTGTTTCCCTCGCTGCCCCTATTTTCCCTGTGTCCATTTTCCTTCTGTACCCCTCGCTGCCCCCATTTTCCCTGTGTCCATTTTGTCCATTGTGTCCATTGTGTCCATTTTTCCTTCTGTACCCCTCGCTGCCCCCATTGAACTGTGTCCTTTTTAGGTCTCGCGCCTAGCGTTGCAGTGCGCAGCCCTGCTCGCGCAGCGCGAGACCTCTAGAAAGGGCTTCTGAAAACGACCCACACGCTCGTACGTGTGGTTTTGTTTCCAGAAGCCCTCAATGGCTGTATCGTTCCTTTTTTAGGAAAACGGCACGCTATTGGCCAAAGGCGGGCGCATGTCCCGCCTTGCCGCGCCCATTCCCGACGGTGGCCAGAACGCGCAGCAGCGCGCGCTCGTCTCGATTTTGCTGCCGCGCTCTCTAGCCCCCGCTCCTATGTGGTGCGCGCGCACTATGTTTACTTCGTGCGTTTTTTAGAAAAAACGGCACGCTATTGGGCAAAGGAGATGCGATTTTACAATGAAGCGAACGCAGTGCTCGCCTTCGTTGTCGCGGCCGAGCTCCCTCCTCCCGCTCCTCTGTGGTGCGCGCGCACCACTGTTCATTACCAAAACATTTCGGAGTTGTACTTTGATAATAAAGGCGACGTGCGCTCGGCTCGCTGCCGCTTTTGTGCTTGTTCCCCCGCTCCTCTGGTGCGCGTGCAATAGTGTTTGTGATGAAATGTTGTGCAGGGAAACACACACATTTCGTAAGCTGTAATATCGAGTTATTGCTAAACAAAGTACAGTAAAACAAAATGAAAGTAACTGAGCTTGCTTATTGTGACAGTCGTTTGATCATTTACTTTGTTTTCCTTGCTTTACTTATCTCCTCAGTACTCCAGATGTCTCCCATTAACATCCTCCTACCCCGGCCTCATGCTATTAGTTGTTATCTTCAAAGTGCAACAAGCTTTGGGCTTGTTTTTCGCACATAGATGACTTTAGAAAAAGGAAACGCCCAGCTGGATAGCTGCAGTATGCAAACACGTCTATTGCTGCCACTCGCTGTTCGAATTACTAATTTGATGTGGAACATACAAACATTGCTTACATACAGTAAACGAAAGTTTACCAATGCACTGCAGGGTCTACATTTTAATGTGCAGAGTACTGTGACAAGTTTTAGTAATAGGAATACAGTTTTTCGTTTTGTTAGGTCTAGTGTGTTTGTCTTTGTATGTGCATCTTTGTATGTGCCTCTGTCTTTGTGTGTGCCTCTTTGTCTCTGTCTGGGTGCCTCTGGCTATATATGTGTATTCTAACTGTGCATGTTTATTTTTGTTGTTTTCTATATGTGTGTCACAGTGTATCACTGTCTTCTATATTGCTGTTTCTATATGTAGTCTCTCTCTGTATGTGCTTTCTAACATTGTATGTGCTTTTAGTCTCTGTATATGTTTTCTCTTACTGTGTATATTTTTGTATATTTTCTTTTCCATTCCTGAGAGTTATTCACGTTAGGCCAAACACTATGTGTTTGTAAATACCCCTCACACACCAAATGCTCACTTGATGTCATGCTTCATCATTGGGGTCTTCCCATTCTTGCTACAGGACGGGGCGTGCTGCAACTTACGGAGACGTAGGAGCACTTTTTATGTGTAAAGCTATGTGTTTCGCATGAGTGTCTGTCTGACCATCACTGGCTCTAGGTGTGCATTTCTGTTTCTGTATATATGTGATTGTGTATGTGTAGGCAAAACTGTCTCTGTGTGTGCATCTTTGTATTTTTCTATACGTCTGTGGCTGTGCATTACGTGCGTGAATCCCTGTTCACTAGAAAAAAATGTGGAGTTCCAAATACACACACTTCCTAAGCTGCACTTTCACAATGAAGCTAACGTGCCTTTGCGTCGCTACCGCTTCCGTGCTCCCTCTCAACGCTCCTCTGTGGTGCGCGCACACTACTGTTTACTACGGGGGAATGTTGTGCATAAAATACACACATTTCCTAAGCTGGTATTGTATAATAAGCACATATAAAGTATACAGCTATAGCTTTGCTTACAAGGAACAAACAACATTACAAGTTACACTCAATTTGCAAACATATGAGACAAGTTTCCTTTTCATTAACATGTATTTCCTTCTGCATTATTTTTTTGCTTGCAGTTCCATCCACTCTTTGCTTCATGCTATTCATTGACTCTATACTTACAATTTTTAGCCCATGCTATCCCTTTGCCATTGCAATTCTTTACCTTAAATACTCACATTATTAAGTGTGCTAGTACATATAGCATAAAGTATCGTGTGCATCCACTTGTACATATTTACATGCTGCACCATTTAAATACCTTTTATTTAGACGTAGGAGCACTTTTTATAAGAAAAGCTATGTGTTTTGCAGTCTTTGTGTGTACCTCTCCATATATACATCATTGTGTCTGCATTATTGTCTCTATATACCCATTAAATTCACTATATATACATCTATAGGGCATCACTATCTTTCTATATCTATCTTTTCCTTTAACTATATCTTACTGCCTCTGTATATGCATTCTTTTCTTGTCTAGATATTACTATTTCCGTATAGGCATGACTCTCTGTCTTGGCATCACTGTCTCTAAATGTGCATCACTATTTCTGTATATATGTAATTGCCTATGTGTAGGCAAAACTGTCTCTGTGTGTGCATCATTGTATCTCTATATGTGTCTGTGCATGTGCATTACTGTTAATGTGTAAGTATCGCTGTCTTTTTATGCATCTGTCTCTATATATGTTCATCGCTATCTCTTAATATGTCAGCGTCTACATATAGGCAACACAATTTGTATATGTGTAATTATCTACGTGCATGCAACATTGTCGCTGTTTGTGTATCATTGTATCTCTATATGTGCTTCTAAATGTGCATTACTATATGTGTAGCCATTACTGTGTTTGTATATACATCTCTGTCTATATATGTGCATCTATCTCTATTAATGTATTTCATTATCTATTTCTGTAGGAGCTAATATCTGTATGTGCATTAATATCTTAATAAGTGCATCTTAATCTACATCTATCCATTATTGTCTTTGTGTGTGCATTATTGATTCTGTATCTCTCTCTATCTTAGTGTGTGCATTATCGCCTTCTATATGCATTTTGTATTTAGAGATACATTACTATCTCTGTATGTGCATAAATGTTTCTATGTGTGTAGCCCTTTCTCTGTGTGTGCATCTCTATATATGTCATTGTCTATGTGTGAGCAAGACTATCTCTGTATGTGCATTACTGTGTTAAAAGTGCACCTTAATTTCAGTATATGCATTATTAATTCAAACTATGCATCACTTCGTCTGTATGTGCATTTCTGTCTCTGTGTATACATCAATATCTTACTATGTGCATCAATATATCTATATCTGTGCCTCTGTCTCTACATGTGCATCACTGGATTTCGGAATACATCTCTATCTCTGTATATGCCTCTATAACTGTGTATGTGTATTTCTATTTATGTTTCTGTGCATCTCTGTTTTTGACTGTGTATTAATGTTTGTGTATAGGCATCACTGTTGCTATATGTGCATCACTTTTCCTCTCTGGCATTATTGTATCTACCTATGGTACTGTCTGTATATGTGTATTATTGCTTTTGTATATATATTCTTGTTTTTGGACATTCACCATGGTATCTGTAGGTGCCTAACTGTTTCTCTCTATATATCGTTGCATGTATATCTCCTCCACTCTCTTTGACTGTGTATCTATGTCTCTATGTATATATAATTATTTTTGTATAGCCATCATTACCTTTTTGTGTATGTTAATGTCTGTGTGTGCATCTGCCCTTCTGTATGTACATTGTAATGTGTGTATGGTTATGACTATCTCTGTATATCTAAATATGCCTCTGTCTATATGTTATTACCTCTCTGTACCATGCCTTTTTCTCTCTGTGGGCATACCTGTCTTTGTGTAAGCATTATTGTTTATTGCCGGACACTACTGTCTTTTTCAGTGTATCATTGTATTTGTACCTGCATCTTTATTTCTATGTACATATTATTGTTTCTGTCACTACATCATTACATTACTGTATACATCTCTCTGTCTATCTGTGCATCCCTGCTTCTGTGTAGGTATTACTGTCTCTCTCTGTGCGTCCCTGTTTCTATTTGTGCATCTTTATCACAGTAAATGCATTTGTTTTCAATGTGCACCTGCCTTTGTAAGTGCATGTGTTTTTCTGTGTGCATGTGTTTTAAACTATCTCTCTTGGTATATATGCATATTTCTTTCTTTTTGTCTACATGTGTATATGTATCTCTATCTCTATATGTGCATTTCTGCTTTTCTATCTGTGTTTCTGGTTTTATAAATGAACACATTACTTAGCCTAAAAATCAATTCACAATATACATTAAATGTAACCCACAAAATAGCAAAGAATCGGTAAACAACATACCAAAAAAGAAAGTGAAACTGACTGAGCTTGCTCATTGTGACAGTCGTTTGATCATTTACTTTGTTTTCCTCACTTTCCTTATCTCCTCAGTACTCCAGATGTCTCCCATTAACATCCTCCTGCCCTCCTGCTATTAGTTATTTTAGAAGTTTAGCAAGCTCTGTGCTTGTTTTTCGCACATGGATGACTTTACAAAAATAAACGGAGAGCTGGATAGCTATAGTATGCAAACAAGTACACTGCTGCCACTTGCTGTACAAATTTAATAAGAAATATACAAATATTGCTTACATACAGTAAATGAAAGTCTACAAATGCACAGTATCACTGTCTGTGTATGTATCACAATATATGTGTGTTCACTGTCTGTGTGTGCATCTGCCCTTCTGTATGTATATTGTTATGTGTATATAGTTATCACTGTCTCTGTACGTCTAAATGTGACTCTATCTATATATTATTGCCTCTCTGTAGCCATGGCTTTCTCTGTGTGGCCATACAGATTTCTGTATAGACGTTATTGTCTCTGTCTGGACACTGCTGTATTTGTGTGTGCATCATTGTATTTGTAACTGCATCTTTATTTCTATGTACGTATTATTGTTTCTGTACCTGCATCATTGTATTAGTGTATACATCTCTCTCTCTATCTGTGCATCACTGTTTCTTTATACATATCCCTGTCTCTCTGTGCACTTTCTATATGTGCATCTGCTGTTCTTTATGCACATTGTTATATATGTATGATTATCACTGCCTCTGTATATCTAAATTTAACTCTGCCTATATATTATTGCCTCTCTGTAGGCATGGCTTTCTCTGTGTGAGTGTACCTATGTCTGTATAGGCATTATTGTGTTTGTCTAGATACTACTGTCTTACTCTGTACATCATTGCTCTGGTGTGTGCATCTTTATTTCTGTGTATGTATTATTGCCTCTGTCTATTGAGCATTGTTTATGTGTCTATGTTTTTGTTTCTAAATAAGTATGACTGTATTAGTGTGCATATTTTTTTATCTATATGTGCATCACTATCTGTGTATGTATCACAATTTCTATCTGTGTGTCGTTATCTCTCTCTGTACATTACGTTCTTTATATATGTATCATTGCTTTTGTGTCTGCATTATTGTCTTTGTGTGTGCATTATTGATTCTGTATCTGTCTCTATCTTAGTGTGTGCATTATTGCCTTCTATATGCATTTTGTCTTTAGAGATACATTACTACCTCTGTATATGCATAAAGTTTCTATATGTGTAGCCCTTTCTCTGTTTGTGCATCTCTATATATGTCATTGTTTATCTGTAAGCAAGACTATCTCTATATGTGCATTACTGTGTTAAAAGTGCACCTTAATTTCAGTGTATGCATTATTATTTCAAACTATGCATCACTTCGTCTCTATGTGCATTTCTGTCTCTGTGTATACATCAGTATCTTACTATGTGCATCACTGTATCTATATCTGTGCCTCTGTCTCTACATGTGCATCACTGGATTTCGGAACACATCTCTATCTCTGTATATGCCGCTAAAACTGTGTATGTGCATTTCTATTTATATTTCTGTGCATCTCTGTTTTTGTCTGTGTATTAATGTTTGTCTATAGACATCACTGTTGCTGTGTGTGCATCACTTTTCCTCTGTGGCATTATTGTATCTACCTATAGTACTGTCTGTATATGTGTATTATTGCTTTTATGTATATATTCCTGTTTTTGTACATTCGCCATGGTATCTGTAGGTGCCTAACTGTTTCTCTGTAGATATCGTTGCATGTATATCTGCGCCACTCTCTTTGACTATGTAGCTATGTCTCTATGTATATATAATTATATTTGTATAGCCATCATTGCCTTTGTGTATGTATGTTAGTGTCTGTGTGTGCATCTGCCCTTCTGTATGTACATTACAATATTTGTATAGTTATGACTGTCTCTGTATATCTAAATATACCTCTGTCTATTTGTTAGTGCCTCTCTGTACCATGCCTTTTTCTCTCTGTGGGCATACCTGTCTCTGTATAAGCATTATTGTTTATTGCCGGACACTACTGTCTTTTTCTGTGTATCATTGTATTTGTACCTGCATCTTTCTTTCTATGTACGTATTATTGTTTCTGTCACTACATCATTACATTACTGTATACATCTCTCGGTCTATCTGTGCATCCCTGTTTCTGTGTAGGTATGACTGTCTCTCTCTGTGCATCCCTGTTTCTGTCTGTGCATCTTTATCACAGTAAATGCATTTGTTTTCTATGTGCACCTGCCTTTGTAAGTGCATGTGTTTTTCTGTGTACATGTGTTTTACACTATCTCTGTTGGTATATATGCATATTTCTTTCTTTCTGTGTATATGTGTATATGTATCTCTGTCTCTATATGTGCATTTCTGCTTTTGCATCTGTGTTTCTGTTTTTATAAATGAACACATTACTTAGTCTAAAAATCAATTCACTATATACATTAAATGTAACCCACAAAATAGCAAAGGATCGGTAAACAACATACCAAAAAGAAAGTGAAACTGACTGAGCTTGCTCATTGTGACAGTCGTTTGATCATTTACTTTGTTTTCCTCACTTTCCTTATCTCCTCAGTACTCCAGATGTCTCCCATTAACATCCTCCTGCCCTCCTGCTATTAGCTATCTTAGAAGTTTAACAAGCTCTGTGCTTGTTTTTTACACATGGATGACTTTACAAAAAATAAACGGAGAGCTGGATAGCTATAGTATGCAAACAAGTACACTGCTGCCACTCGCTGTACAAATTTAATAAGAAATATAAAAACATTGCTTCCATACAGTAAATGAAAGTTTACAAATGCACAGCATCACTGTCTGTGTATGAATCACAATCTATGTGTATTCCCTGTCTGTGTGTGCATCTGCCCTTCTGTATGTACGTTGTTATGTGTATATAGTTATCACTGTCTCTGTACGTCTAAATGTGACTTTATCTATATATTATTGCCTCTCTGCAGGCATGGCTTTCTCTGTGTGGCCATACAGATTTCTGTATAGACATTATTATCTCTGTCTGGACACTGCTGTCTTTGTGTGTGCATCACTGTATTTATAACTGCATCTTTATTTCTATGTACGTATTATTGTTTCTGTACATGCACCATTGTAATAGTGTATACATCTCTCTCTCTATCTGTGCATCACTGTTTCTTTATACATATCCCTGTCTCTCTGTGCACTTTCTATATGTGTATCTGCTCTTCTGTATGCACATTGTTATATATATATCATTATCACTGCCTCTGTATATCTAAATTTAACTCTGCCTATATGTTATTGCCTCTCTGTAGGCATGCTTTCTCTGTGTGGGTGTACCTATATCTGTATAGGCATTATTGTGTTTGTCTGGAGACTACTGTCTTACTCGGTACATCATTGCTCTGGTGTCTGCATCTTTGTTTCTGTGTATGTATTATTGCCTCTGTCTATCGAGCATTGTTTATGTGTCTATGTTTTCCTTTCTAAATATATATCACTGTATTAGTGTGCATATTTTTCTATCTATATGTGCATCACTATCTGTGTATGTATCACAATTTCTATCTGTGTGTCGCTATCTCTCTCTCTGCGTTACGTTCTTTATATATGTATCATTGCTTTTGTGTCTCCATTATTGTCTTTGTGTGTGCATTATTGATTCTGTATCTGTCTCTATCTTAGTGTGTGCATTATTGCCTTCTATATGCATTTTGTCTTTAGAGATACATTACTACCTCTGTATATGCATAAATGTTTCTATATGTGTAGCCCTTTCTCTGTTTGTGTATCTCTATATATGTCATTGTCTATGTGTGAGCAAGACTATCTCTATATGTGCATTACTGTGTTAAAAGTGCACCTTAATTTCAGTGCATGCATTATTATTTCAAACTATGCATCACTTCCTCTGTATGTGCATTTCTGTCTGTGCGTATACATCAGTATCTTACTATGTACATCTCTGTATCTATATCTGTGTCTCTGTCTCTACCTGTGCATCACTGGATTTCGGGACACATTTCTATCTCTGTATATGCCGCTAAAACTGTGTATGTGCATTTCTATTTATATTTCTGTACATCTCTGTTTTTGTCTGTGTATTAATATTTGGCTATAGCCATCACTATTGCTGTATGTGCATCACTTTTCCTCTGTAGTATTATTGTATCTACTTATGGTACTGTCTGTATATGTGTATTATTACTTTTGTATATATATTCTTGTTTTTGTACATTCACCATGGCATCTGTAGGTGCCTACCTCTTTCTCTGTATATATCGTTGCATGTATATCTGCACCACTGTCTTTGCCTGTGCATCTATGTCTCTATGTATATATAATTATATTTGTATAGCCATAATTGCCTTTGTGTCTGTATGTTAGTGTGTGTGTGCATCTGCCCTTCTGTATGTACATTGTAATGTGTGTATAGTTATAACAGTCTCTGTATATCTAAATATGCCTCTGTCTATATGTTATTGCCTCTCTGTACCATGTCTTTTTCTCTCTGTGGGCATACCTCTCTCTGTATAAGCATTATTGTTTATTGCCGAACACTACTGTCTTTTTCTGTGCATCATTGTATTTGTACCTGCATCTTTATTTCTATCTACATATTATTGTTTCTGTCACTGCATCATTACATTACTGTATACATCTCCCTGTCTATTTGTGTATCACTGTTTCTGTGTAGGTATCACTGTCTCTCTCTCTGTATCCCTGTTTCTGTCTGTGCATCTTTATCACAGTAAATGCATTGTTTTTTATGTGCACCTGCCTTTGTAACTGCATGTGTTTTTCTGTGTACATGTGTTTCAAACTATCTCTGTTAGTATATATGCATATTTCTTTCTCTGTGTGTGCATCTGTATATGTATCTCTGTCTCTATATGTACATCTTTGCTTTTGTATCTGTGTTTCTCTTTTATAAATGCATCTTTATATACTTCTGTGTATCTATAGATTACTTTTCCTATATATACTCTCTCTCTGTGCTTTCTATCATTATATTTTTTTAGTCTCTGTATATGTTTTCTCTTACTATGTGTATTTTTCTATATGTTCTTTTACATTACTGAAAGTTATTAATGTTAGGCAAAACACTATG